>JAJOZX010000774.1:922500-992500 GCA_023014485.1 Bathynomus jamesi | reverse complement strand
AACTTCCAGATTTAATTTTATTTTCTATTTTTTCAGTTACCGTCAAAAACAACCTCACAATCTCTCTTTTTCCTACAACAAATAATCATTCATATATATATATATATATATATATATATATATATATATATATATATATGTATGTATGTATGTATGTATGTATACTCTATATTTATATATATGGCAGATCGAGAGGGGTTATTTTTGGGGGGGGGGGGGTATGTAGGAAGGAGAGACCATTTTGAAAAGACTGTGTAGTGTGCAAAATGCATGTATGTGTAATGACGAATAGAGGGAGAAGTGTGTGTTTGAGAGCATGCTGGACTGCTCACAGGGTAAAGACACGGCAAAAGATCATTTAAAGGGGACAGTGACAGGAGAAATGGGAGTTCCAGCACTCCCTGTTTCCTGCCTAACGTCTCCCCAGGAGTAAGTGCTTCCCTGGTCGATTGGTGTCTACAATCTTCTGTAAGTGTAAGTGTTTAGTGACAACTGCCTCTCCATCCCAAACTCTTATTGCGCCCTTGTATCAGGGTATACGACTACCTCTTTCGCAATCTGCAAACATCTTTTTAATATTAAAATTTCAATTCCTTTAGTAAATATCAAGGATAAAGGATAGCATTAAATTTTTAAAATTTCTTTAAGAATATACAGGGTGTCCGAAAAGTCAGGAAGTAGAGCAAATATGTTTTTCAATGCAAATATATATTTAATATGGACTTGCTCTTGCTCTTCTTCCTACATCTAAAATTTTCATGTAAAACAAACTCATTCAACTCCATTATATATATATTCACTAAATTCACTACAAATATCATTTTTAATCAAAATATCGAAAGCTTTGAAAAATCTCTTCTCCTCTTCAAAGAAATTTTGATAAAGAAAGAGAGAAATTAAAAAAAAAATAAAAAATTATAAGCACAAAATACAAAAATTTAATAGAAATTTTTAAAAATTTAATTTTGTTTTTAGAAATCTTTTTAGAATTAATTCATTCTTTCATTTTTGAAGAAAGATTTCCGTCAATTTGGTCTTTTGTCATTTATTTTTAGGTTTAACGGTTCCTTTATTTGTGCCACTGATGCCATTTTTAGAATGTCACTCGCCTAAACAGGTGTTCTTGCGCTAAACTGTGCATCAGTAGGTCAGCTGACGACACGTCATTTTGAGGCATCTGTCTCGTGTCTCACACGCAAATTCAATGAATTTTAAAATTTATATTTAACAGGTCGTCAATAAATTTGCGGAATTGTTTCAGTGAGAACATTTTAATGATGATTCCGCGGATTTATTGACTAAACTTCGTGTGTGTATATATATATATATATATATATATATGACTTTATTCTGGTCAATATTGTTTTAATTTTTGCTTTTTAGTAGATTTCCCTGAAGATGAGAAGAAATTTTCTCCAAACGTTCGCTATTCCAACTAGAATACTATATATATATATATATATATATATATATATATATATATATATATATATATATATATATATATATGGTGTCCGACATAATAAACGCTTTTCAACATCTAAAAGTCGGACTCATCAAGTATTATATTAATCATATTTTTAAATTTAATTAGTAATTTATTAATTATTACGAATGTGTTTAAGACCACCATTTACTTATCTGTATATATATATATATATATATATATATATATATATATATATATATATATATATATATATATATATATATATATAAATTTCGGTTTTTTTTTCACAAAGCAATTACTGTACCCCATTTTTGCCGTTTTATAGAAATGAAGTTCCCACAAATAATTGCTCCGTTTTGGTTAATGTAAAATAATGTAAACTAATTAAAACTAATTGAAACAGTAAATGTAAATAGTTGATAAATAGTACTTCCATCGATATAATTAAATAAATACAGTCTAGATAAGGTCTTAAAAACATTCGTAATAATTAAAAAAAATTTAATTTATTAAAAATGACTTGGATATCGCGAAATATTTGTGCTCAGGTCAGTTTGTTTATAAGATATGAATATTTTTATTTTTTTTCCAAACCTTTCTTGGACACCCTGTACGTATCTGAGATTTTTGGTTTTACTAATTTTACTTCGCATAAGGTTTCCTAGTGACAAAACATTGTTTTGTACATACATACATAACTTACATAGATACATATATATATATATATATATATATATATATATATATATATATATATATATATATATATATATATATATATATATACACCCATGTGCTCAATTTGTATTTTAATATTAATTTTGTATATTCACAGAGAATAATTAAGTATTTTTTGCCAAGTGCAGTGTGACCATCGTTACTTTATGCCCTAACAATTTACGTAAGATACTCTTATGAAATATATATTTACAACTATTTCATAAAGTTATTAAACAAAAAAAAAAATATATATATATATATATATATATATATATATATATTACCGTAATTAAATATGAAAATAAAATAGAACCTAAATATTTTTCAATTAAGGAAAATTATGTCTGCCAAAATTATATATATAAAAAAAAAGGGACTCTTTTACAAGTAATTAACTAATTAAAAACAAATCAAACAAATTGGAAGTGAAATGCGTGTATATATATATATATATATATATATATATATATATATATATAGTTGTGTTTTGATTCTGACGTGAAAATTGTACAAAAATGCTTAGTTATTGAGATATTTCTTTTATTAAATTGAAATAGGGGGATATAATGATGATGTATTTACAGGATAATAATAAACACTTTCCATTAAAATTACCTTTTTTTGGAATATGTGGGTGAGAGAGAGAGGGAGCGAGTGAGAGAGAGAGAGAGAGAGAAAGAAGAGAGAGAGAGAGAGAGAGAGAGAGAGAGAGAAAGATGCGAGTTTGATAATGCAAATGCCTTGACCCAGTTTCTTTGCTCGACTGTTATTAACTTTCACCCGGTCTTGTAGTGTCAGTAGAGTGTTATTAGAGCTACTAATAATTTATGCCATTTTCCCATTGCATTTAATGGTTATTTTACATTATTTGCCCTATTAAAACATGTTTTATGTAAACGGTAAACTGTTCCTTATGTCCTTCGTATTTAAGGTCGGTGTTTGCTTATCGCATTTTTATTGACGAATTTGATTTATATCCAAAACCACTTTAACCTCTGTAGTATCGTGGTTGAGAAAATTAAATTTTTGTATATGCTCGCTTCGTTTACTTCACTGCATTGACAAATCCAACGGCGAGTGCCACCAAAATTACGCTGAGTTCATGGGGGGAGTGGCCCCCATGTTGCATCGCTGCCGGATGCTCCCCTGAAAATTAAAATATTCAAATTAATTTAAATTGATTAATTAACAGTGTTTTTCAAATACTGAACAATAAATTACTGAACTAAATAAATGGAAGAATTTTTATTAAAGACAAAATTTGTAACAAATATTATTTTGTTGCCATTGAATGAATACTCTTGAAAAAATAATTTTTAGTCTAAGTTAGGTTAGATTAACTGTAAAAATCTTGTTTTAAAAGACTTGCAACTTCCTCCCTCTCTCTCTCTCTCTCTCTCTCTCTCTCTCTCTCACACACACACACACACACACACACACACAACTATTATTTTGGTGACAATGAATAAATACTCTTGAAAAAATAATTTTTAGTCTAAGTGTGGTTAGATTAACTGTAAAAATCTAGTTTTGAAAGACTTGCAACTTCCTCCCTCTTTCTCTCTCTCTCTCTCTTTCACACACACACACACACACACACACCACACATATATATATATATACTATACCATGGCACTCAAAATATTTGTAGAATTTTTAAACTAATCCCGAGATATGGCACAACAACCAAATACCATCATTATTTCCATATTTTTCCATCATTATGAACCTAATATACTCTTTCTCTAAAGAATTAAACCCTGGACCAAAATTCATAATTTCCCGGAACGAAAGGTCACATGATAATGGCTGCAAAAAACTTATTAAACTGAGGTCTGATAGGCTTTTCCTTACCTCAAAAATATATGAAGACCTTTACAAAATTATTCATGAAATTCCATCGTATTTAATATCTTTTATGGGAGGATTGACAGAGGATAGCATCCTATTTGGAGAAGTTCTTTATATATATATATATAACATACTGTATATACTCGTATATAAGTTAATAAAACCTTTGTATTTTAGATACTGTTATTATTAATATATATATATATATATATATATATATATATATATATATATATATATATATATATATATATATATATATATATATATATATTACACACAGACCGTGCATGGAACGAGGAACTCTTCTGGGAAAATTAAATCCACTATAGTCCGAATAAGTAATGGTAAATGACAAATATTATTCCTCTTTTTCACGTAGCGGGCTAGGCGGCTTTTGCTTAGGAGATAGCTAGCTGGTGAAGGAAGCTATATTTTGGGGCTGCCTCTTTGCGAGTGACCCGTTGCTCACGTTGGGCTTCCATCATGAAAAAGAAAAAGTATAGTATTTATTCGGATTATACTTATTCGGTCCATACTGGATTTAATTTTCCCGGAAGAGTTCCTTGTTCCACGCACTGTCTCTGTGTAACATAAAAGTTTCTCAGTGGACCATTCCAAGTTGTATTTTATATATATATATTAGTGGTGGACCGGATATCCGCATCATTTTAACATCCGCATCCGCACTTCTGACTGCGGATGTTATGCGGATATTACCTCTAATAAATTATGCAATTTACGATTAAATTAGCTTATAAAGTAGCTTGTAAGGCCCAGTCATGCACATTTCATGTAAAGTATTAATTATTAATGCACAAACAAATATATAAACCTCAAAATATAAATACCTGGTAACACAGAAAATTGAATGAAACTTGTTTCATTGAATTTTCTGTGGCTGAAACTCTTGAGAAAGTTATTTTTTTATCATAATGAAAACATTAATATTAATTTTAATTCTTATGCATTGCCTGCCATAATAGTAATATCACGAAATTTGAAAATTATGTCATATATTCATAATCCTATATTATATTGATAGCTTAACTAAATATCCGCATCCGCAGATACTGAAATTAAAAATCCGCATCCGCAGTTGTTGAAAAACTGACATCCGGTCCATCACTAATATATATATATATATATATATATATATATATATATATATATATATATATATAATAAGAATATGATAATGATAATAATAAACTTTATTGGCAGGATATAAAGCTCATAACATAGTACAATATTCGAGGTAATAAATGATAAGATAAACCAACCAATAAATTTTAAAAACTAAAAATTAAGACTAAAATAAAAATAAAAATAAGACATATATATATATATATATATATATATATATATATATATATATATTATATTATATATATCATATATATATTATATATATATATAATAGTTAGTTAGTTAGTTAGTTAGTCAGTTAGTTCAAATGAAAAAAAATAACGATAAATAGTAACATTTTTGTGTTTTAAAAACTTTTTCCAAACTATTTTCTGCAACCGTACATTTGAATTCATCGATCTAGAAATATAATGTAAACAGACATCTTGACACAGACTTGACACAGACTTTGAGACTTCGAACATCCAAATTGGATTTGACCTAAGACGATGGTCGTAGAATCCTGAAAGAAGGTCTCAAGGAGGGAATACAGTAGTTTCGGAAACCATTCGAAGTTCATTTAGTTTGTTGTATTTTTTGTTTTGGATCAAGTAAAGATAAGCACCCCCAACCTTTTTTAGTTAGCTTTATAAGGCTAACTAACGAAAATATCACGACCTAACCTAACCAATCGTCAAGGGCGTCCAGTTGACCTAACGATTGGTTAGGTTAAGTCGTGATATTTTCGTTAGTTAGCCTTATAAAGCTAACTAAAAAAGGTTGGGGGTGCTTATCTTTACTTGATCCTTTATTTTTACTACGTATTCTTTTTTTACTGTTTAACCAATATTAAAAATCTGTAATACTGAATATGCAATGCTTTAAATCTGTACGAAAATGTTATTAATATTGAAATTTTTGGTGTTTATTAAAATCAGAAGGTTTAGTGTAACATTTGGACATATATGAGTCCTTTTCCGACAAATCTAATTTGAAAATCTAAATTAGCGACATTTCCTCGTCCTGTTTCTTGCTCTTCCTTCACTACTTTGCTATCTACTTTGTTGTTCCCTTCATTCTCTCTCTCTCTCTCTCTCTCTCTCTCTCTCTCTCTCCATCACTTCCTTTATCCTTCGTTGTTATAGCGATCAGGTATTAAATTTATTTTCATATATAATAGTCTCTCTTCCTTTTTCCGTCCATCAAACGAAACGGTGTAATTTTTAAGGCAAGAGAAACGATCATTCGTGGCTGGAATCCAACGAGAAATTTATTCTGCGAGAGAGCCTCTCTGTGCCCCTCGTAAAACCGTTGTTTCCACGCATCGCTACAAGAAATTTCAAATATTCAAACACTTTCCAAATAACCTATTTCGATACATATAATGTTGTTAGTGTTTTATATATATATATATAATTTTATTGTGTTTTGCTACAAGTATAAGGCATACAAAAGGTGTAACATATAATAATACACATTTATATAATATATATATGATAGTGCGACAGTTAATGCATTCCTAAGCGTATGTAGCGTAGTAGAAAAGACAATAAAAAAACATTAGTAACAGCACGAACAACTATAATAATAATATAAATATTACAATTTATTGTTGTGCTTATACGAGTTGATAGTGCATATCAGTTGCTACAGGAAGTATATATAACACACACACACACACACTGGCATATATATATATATATATATATATATACATTCAACTGCAAAGAACACGCAGTATAAATAACGTAAAGAACGACGCTTGTATAGGAGATATTCCGCGCAAGACGAGAAAGAGAAAACAACAAATGAAAAAATGAAGTACCACCTGGGAATCGAACCCGGGATCTTCCGATTGCCGGTCAGACGCGATAACCACTACACTCTTCCAAATGCCGTAATTCCTCTACATACTCGCAGAAACCAATGCCCCAAGGGGGCACCTCCCGCATGCCGTAACATTATATACATTCAACTGCAAAGAACACGCAGTATAAATAACGTAAAGAACGACGCTTGTATAGGAGATATTCCGCGCAATCGGAAGATCCCGGGTTCGATTCCCAGGTGGTACTTCATTTTTTCATTTGTTGTTTTCTCTTTCTCGTCTTGCGCGGAATATCTCCTATACAAGCGTCGTTCTTTACGTTATTTATACTGCGTGTTCTTTGCAGTTGAATGTATATAATGTTACGGCATGCGGGAGGTGCCCCCTTGGGGCATTGGTTTCTGCGAGTATGTAGAGGAATTACGGCATTTGGAAGAGTGAAGTCCATTGTGTAGTGGTTATCGCGTCTGACCGGCAATCGGAAGATCCCGGGTTCGATTCCCAGGTGGTACTCATTTTTTCATTTGTTGTTTTCTCTTTCTCGTCTTGCGCGGAATATCTCCTATACAAGCGTCGTTCTTTACGTTATTTATACTGCGTGTTCTTTGCAGTTGAATGTATATAATGTTACGGCATGCGGGAGGTGCCCCCTTGGGGCATTGGTTTCTGCGAGTATGTAGAGGAATTACGGCATTTGGAAGAGTGAAGTCCATTGTGTAGTGGTTATCGCGTCTGACCGGCAATCGGAAGATCCCGGGTTCGATTCCCAGGTGGTACTTCATTTTTTCATTTGTTGTTTTCTCTTTCTCGTCTTGCGCGGAATATCTCCTATACAAGCGTCGTTCTTTACGATATATATATATATATATATATAGCCTATATAATCTATATATATATATATATATATATATGAAAATTATTTCACGAAAGTAACACGGGAAAAATATTTATGATGAAAAGAACCACGAAGGAAAGGAAACAGAATGGTGCTCAAGCGCTTTCGTCTAGTGACATCCTCAGGAACACTGAGGATGTCATTAGACGAAAGCCCTTGAGCACCATTCTGCGTTTCCTTTCCTTCGTGATTCTTTTCATATATGTGTATATACATATATATATATACAGATGCACACACACACACACACACACACACACACACACACACATACATACATACATACATACATACATTCATACCTTACTGAGTAACTTAACCTTAAGTGCCTTGACCTTGCTCATATTTGTTTTTATTTTACCAGTTATTATTATTTAATTTGCTATACAGAAATATGGAAATAAATATGGAAAGAAGAGTATGTAGTTTAATTTTGTTATTGAGATAAGACAGGGGATACAGAGTTATGGCTTGTATGAGTTGATGAATTCCTCTCTCAGTTTCGTTTGGAAGATTTTTAGCGTCTTAGATTGTTTTATCTCTCGATCAAGTGAATTCCAAAAGGTTTGGACCAGTTGAGGATAAGGATCGAGTCGCGCAATCTAGAATATAATTCTGATTTCTGATGCATATGTCTTCCGTTAAAGCGGTGTGTTTAGGAAGCTAATATTTTGTTTTGGATGATTTCTGGAGCAGTATTATGGGCGATTTGATACACACACTATATGAGGTACTGTTTAGTGTGTAGATTTCTTTCAGTTTAAGAACTTTTAACTCGTGAAACATATACTGTACATACGAGTATATACAGTGCATATATATATATATATATATATATATATATATATATATATATATATATATATATATATATAATATATATATATATATATATATATACGACATTATTTCCAAAACTTTCGAGATATATGTTACAAAAATTTGGTATGTAACATAACATTCTTGATGGTATGTAACATAACATTCTTGATTGCATCTTAAAAATACTGTTGTCCCTGTCGTTGTTCCTGTCTTCCAACGTCTGTAAAGTTCCTTATACTATGTTTGGGACCAGTTTTTGGGAAATCTCATTTAGCGCTTCAGGGTTTGAAAAAGTGATCTCTCGTCAGGTGACTTTTTAATCGTGGTAAAAAGATAAAAATCAGGAGCAAAATCTTTATTCGCTTTCTACGGATTGCGCCTCGAGGACGGCAGACGATATCTGGTAATGAAGTATTTGCTGGTAATAAAAAAAACAAACATCTAGCATCGTCTTACCTTTCGAATGATCAGTACGAAACTTCATGGGACGTTCAGAGTTCTTGCGCTTCCACACAGAGGACTTTCATTTGGTCTTGGGGTCGTATCGTAAACAACAACGTCTCTTACTTCGTTATAATCCTCTCTGTCAGAGGAGGATCTGAATCTGCTGCGGTAATCAAGTCTCCACAATTGTTCCTCGTTCCCGACGTTGGTCATCTGTGAGGGGTCGTGGCTCTATGTGTTGGCGCACGTGATGCATGTTAAAATCCTCAGTTAGTACAGCGTAACATGACCCAGCAGATATATTAACAGGAGTTGCAATTTTGCTGCGTGATCTGCTCGCACCATTTTACTCACTTTTTAATTACTTCTGGTGTCCGTGATATGGATGGTCTTCCTGAGCGAGGCTCATCTTCCAAAGACATAAGCTCTTCTTTCAATCGATGATACCTTCGCCTATGACAGTGCAGCCTTTTCATATACAGGGTGTTTATAAAGTCCCTATCTATTTCGGTGAAAACGTAGTAAAAAGGGTAAAATTCAATAACAATATAATAGAAGGCATACATTTAATGAATACTTGAGCATATGATTCTACATGAACACCATTAGTATCTCTACAGAGTTCGAATCTGTCAGCAGCATTGCGGAACACATTTTGGAGCATGACAGGAGTTATTTTTGTAACTGCTGTTACGATACGAGAACGTAAATTTCCCAGCTTCATTCAGATGGCATTTTAAACACCGTCGTCTTTCAACAAGATGGGGCACCTTGTCATTACCACTAACCCACTTTTTGTTTAACTTTACCTACTTTTTTTCCTCTTTTCCTTATCTTCTTAATTGCATGTCTGTAACTCTCTTTACTTGTATGTCTGTAGTTTGCATGGTATGACGGTGAGTTAAGACTGTGTTTGCATGGTTTGTAAGCGTTCTTATTTTACTTCTTTTCATCTTTCACCCCTTTCCTATTCTCTCCGATTATATTTTTCCGACTTGTCGGCAGTGGCCGGCGGATGATGATGGTGAGTCTTTTTCTCTTTTTCTGAATGAATGTTAACCCACGAGTGATAGGTGTTGCTACTTACTTAACCCCTCATTCTCTTCTCTTAACTCCCTACTCTTTCCTTTCTCTCGGGGTAACCTTAGAGTGGATCTTAGGGTCTTTGTTAGCCTTAGCTTCTGTAGATCTGTAGATTACGCAAACATTGTTCGGGAGTACCTAAATGAACGATTTCCAAATCGGTGGATCGGACGTGGAGGCAACAGGCCCTGGGCGGCTCGATCTCCTGACCTAACGCCCTTGGATTTCTTTGCATGGGGCTTTATCAAATCAAACGTCTATCAAACGAGAGTTACAGATCCGCAAGATTTACGTGCTCGTATCGTAACAGCAGTTACAATAATAACCCCTGTCATGCTCCAAAATGTGTTCCGCAATGCTGCTGACAGATTCGAACTCTGTAGAAATACTGATGGTGCTCATGTAGAATCATATGCTTAAGTATTCATTAAATGTATGCCTTCTATTATATTGTTATTGAATTTTACCCTTTTTGCTACGTTTTCACTGAAATAGATAGGGACTTTATAAACACCCTGTACATGCTGTAGCATCGTTAGTCTCTGTAGCTGTTTTCCCGAATTTCTGACAAAATTTTATGTTAGCACGCTGTTTGAACTGCAGCATCTTCACCCAGCAAACGTCAGACGATAACTGAAGGTACTGCACTGCGCAAACAATGTCATACCAGCTGATACATGTCTTTGCGTGCAACATATCTACTCCAAGTTTGGTAGGGTATAAATACATACGTACTTATGTGTGGTTGGTATTTGTTTCCAGGAAAATACGTTCAATTACACTGATTCCTCCCACACCATATCTCGATTAGCAACAACTTCTTTCACACCATTACGACATCTCTTCCGCTGGTCTTCCTTGGCACTCTATCATGTACCCGTTTTTCACCATCTCCTCCCCTTGCACGGGCTTGTCATTAGGAGTCAGTGGGGCCGAGCCCCACCAAAAAATATGATGTGAAACATGTGTGCTGTTAATAAACGCGTACTTCTTTATTTTTTATGTTTAGATAATTCCAAAGAAAGTTAATCATCGAACTGAGCACAGTAGGCTCAAATTGAGACCCTATTCGCCTGGCCCATGTGGCCTGCCTTAAAGGTGCAGCGACGGTCCACGGCGTCTTTAAACTTAAATTCTCGTCTTTAAAGTCTTTAAAGTGTTGCTTTACACTACGAATTGTCATTTTATATGAAATATATTTAGTAAAGTGCCCATGTGCACGTTTATTTCGTGCATACGCCTAATCAGGAAAATTTACTTACATTTCTAGAATTTGTTGAAAAATATCCATCATAACAAAAATGAAGAAAACTTTAGACGCAAAATTAAGTCATCATAAAATAAAGGAGCCGTAATGTTACGTCAAGTTCAAAATTTTAGGAAAATTTTCAGTTAGTTGTTTCATTAAAAATAAAACCTAAATTTAGAAATTATAACTTTTATTTTTGAGGGTGCATTCTAGGCCCTAGGGGAAGATTTTCCTTGTTTTGGGTATCAAAGCTTCTTGTCAGATGATACAATAACTTCTAATGATACGTAATTTCTTTAGATAGAAAAAATGGTCGTCAAACGTCTGTCTTCAGTGATTTGAGAGAAAAGGAAAGTTTTTGTTTTATGTGTGGGAACTGATTCATGAGTAAATAAAATCAAACACTAATTCCATCAAAACTGATGTAATTTCTGCTCTGTGTTGCGAGAAAGCGCACTTTTAAAGCCCTACACGGGGCCAGCCAGCCCTGGCCCCATGTGTTATGCCGTATGTGTGGTGCCAACCCCTTGTGGCCTTTTTATTGCAGCATTCACCTTTATATGTGCATAATATATATATGTGTGTGTGTGTATCACTTCTGAGCCTCACGATCCGCCCCTGTCCTCACCCATTCTCTCCATATGACCAAACCACCTCATCGAACGCACATCTATTCTCACTTCCAAGGATTTGATCACGCTATATATTTCTTCATTTCCAACGCTTTCAAACTTCTTTACTCCCACTATACATCTCATACTGTCTACTTCAACAGCTTTTATTCAACTCTTTTTACATACACTTCATACCATATGGAGCATTCACAAGAAAAACATATAACCACGCTTTTGCCTGTCTTACTCTAAACCTTACTCACAGACACCTAAACCTAATAATTTACAATTATACATAAACTCCACTTTCATCAACACCACATTCTAAATGGTACTAGACGTTTGGTTATATAGAGGGTGGCGCAAAAGTCGCGCATCATAGGAATTTTCAGTGTTGATTATATTATTTTTTTCTTTTAGGTAGGAGGATGGCTGCGAAATTAACAATAGACGAGAGGGTGAGCTTGGTTTTAAAGTATGGAACACCAGGTACAACAAATCGATGAATCGGTACAAATTTTAAATTCTGTACCGATCACTTAAGGGCGTACAGTTGACCTAACGATTGGTTAGGTTGAGTCGTGATATTTTCTTTAGTTAGCCTTATGAGGCTAATTAAAGAAGGCTGGGGGCCTGATCTTCAGGTGATCCAAATTACGAACCAGCCCGTGACCCTGAGACTAGCCTTAGACCCAAGCTTCTTGATATGCAGTAGGCTTACCTTAGGTTCAATCTCTAAGTTAGACAACCTATACTTCAGAAAAGACGCTAATAAATTGGTTGGGGCTAGAACAGCCAAAGTAACTCCAGAACTAAGAAGTGAAATATTTGAGGAAAAATTCACTGAACTATATACTGTATTCATTTAAAAAAAGCGTGGACTTATAGGAGAACTAATGTGAGTTTTTAAAAATGATAAATGCCTTTGATAATGTAAACTACAGGAAGTTATTTGATAAGGATACAGAGTCACTTATGAGAAGAATTCGATATAGATTGGAAGTTAAAAGTTTTTAAGAGTAATGTCTGAAGCAATTTGTTTCATATAAACTTAAACTTAAACTCCTTAAAATTTCATACATTAGACCAGTGGTTCTTAACCTTTTTACTACCATGCCCCCTCTAGGAATTGGTCCTTCCCTCCACCCCCCTTCAATCAAAATAACATTCTCAATATCTTCTCAATATTAGCCCATGCTCTCGTTAAGAGAATAACAAATACAATTAGAGAAATTCCTGTTTCTAGGGGGGCGCGCCCCCCCGGTTAAGAACCACTGCATTAGACATTTCATTGTTAGACAATTCATTGGACATTATATTAGACATTTCGGATTAGTCTTTTCAATTGTTTAAAAAAACTGGGGCAATTTAGACATTTCAATTGACTTACTGAAATGTCTAACGAAATTTTAACTGAAGTTAAAAGTTTAACGCATTCAGCATTTCAAAATTCGCAAAATTGGGGATGTGAAACGTCTAACGAAACGTCTACTTCTATTTAGAGCACGCCACTCTTTCTTTCCCACGCTCCATCTCACCTACACCAGTTGTTATTCCTTTCACTTCACGCCATTCAGATTCCTCCCTTCCCTTTAACTTCGTTTGACACAGACCAAGTAGATTAAACTCACTCACCACTTTTAAACACTTGTACCACTCCTTCCCTTTTGCTCTGCATTTATTCCTCTCACATTCCACACACGACAGCGTTTCTGCCTTTTCCTGCGATCGTGGATTAATCATCACTCTTCGAGACACTTACGACGGACCAGGGAAATAGTGAATGTATTTTTGTCCCTCTTCCCACATATAATATATATACAGTATATACAATATATGCTGTATATATACATACAATATATATATACACACTATATATATATATATATATATATATATATATATATATATATATATATATATAAAGTTTTATGCAAATTTAAGATATACTCACCCTCCAAATGTTAAAAATTAAACTAAATAAGTATCCTTGAAAATACTAAAATGGCACTTGTAATGCGCAAAATAAGTACTTGCTTTTCAAGATCTCTATTCATATAATCTTCCAATTAGAAGTCTGAGCTTTCATAATCTGAGTGTGTCAAATTTTAAAAAGAAGCACAATAAAACACGTTTCCAGCCAAGATACTCGGTGTTGGAAAAATCCAAGATAAAGAAGATATAATTTAACGTTTTTCGATTGCTTATTTACCATTATTTCGCTCACGTAAAGAGCGATGCTTCAAATCGAAATGTCAGAATTTGGCATTTAGCTATGGATGAACTTTATAGAATTGGTCTGAATCGATTTTTTTTTATTTTCATAACAGTTTAGAATTTATGATGAAATTGTTATGCAACATATATGATATATTCTTTTATGTAAATATCACATCTATATATATATACAGTATATATATATATAACATATATATATATATATATATATATATATATATATACAGGGTGAGTCAAAAGTCTCCATACATAGGCAAAATGGTCATGATAAATGATTATTTATTTTTTATTTTTTTGCAGGTGATGTGCTGAGATGACTGGGAGGAACGCATCCGTATGTGCATTCAGTGTAATGGTGCCTACATAGAGCATATTTTGTGACTTACAAGTGATTGCATAATATATATATAAATTGAGCCTTAGAGACCTTGGTTTTGGCTCTCTCCGTCTTCTATGGAGGGGGTCACTTTTGTGGGCGCTCACCCTTAGCCCCCTCCTTCTTACGTGTATATATATATATATATATATATATATATATATGAGAGAGAGAGAGAGAGAGAGAGAGAGAGAGAGAGAGAGAGAGAGAGTATTATTAAATCTTTATCCGAGGACATGAAGTATATACCTTACGATTATAATATAGTCAGTGAAGGGGAACCAAAAATTGGCACAGTGCTCAGGCCAACGAATGCGGCCCATTGCTCTAACTCTTGTATTATTATTATTACTAATATCATCGGAATTCGAACCCTTGACTTCAGTGTCTTCACTTCACTCATGGGGAAACGGTGCTACCCCCCCAATGAGTTATGGACGCTGGCTTATACCTTTAGGATAGAAGAACATTTTAGAACTTTGATTCTTTTGGAGGTAAGGAATCTCCATCCATCTATCTAAATATCTATCTAAAAACGTTAAACGTTTCAGTGTCCCAATTTTGTGAATTTTGAAATGTTTTATGCGTTAGACATTTCACATTAATTAGACATTTCGTTAGACATTTCAGTAAGTCAATTGAAATGTCGGGTCACCTGCAGATCAAGGCCCCCAGCCTTCTTTAGTTAACTTTATAAGGCTAACTAAAGAAAATATCACGACCTAAACTAACCAATCGTCAAGGGTGTACAGTTGACCTAACGAGTGGTTAGGTCAGGGGTGTGATATTTTCGTTAGTTAGCCTTATAAGGCTATCTAAAGAAGGCCCTGATCTTCAGGTGATCCGAAATGGATAAATTGTTCCAATTTTTTAGACAACTGAAAAGACTAAATCTGAAATGTTTAATGAAATGTTTACTGAATTGTCTGACAATGAAATGTTTAGTGCATGAAAGTTTAAAGAAGTTTAAGTATAAGTTTAAGTTCATACCAATTGAATTACTCCACATCATTACTATTAAAAACTTTTGACTTTCAATTTATAGCCATTTTTTCTTGTAACTGACTCTGTATCCCTATCAAATAACTTCCTGTAATTTACAGTGTCAAATCCATTTATCCGTTTTAAGCACCGAATTAGCTGGACTACTGTAGACATACATTAAAAAACGTTAACTTATAAGTCGACGTTTTACAAGTGAATACGTATCTAGTTTAGCTCATTTTTCCTCAAATATTTTACTTTTCAGTTCTGGATACATTGTCGTTGCTGTAGCCCGAACCCTTTTTAACTTAACAGTATCTTCTCTCAAATACAACAGGCTATCTAACTTACAGATTGAACCTAGGGTAGGCCTACTGTATATCAAGATGCCTAGGTCTTAATGTGGAAAGCCAAGGCCTACTTAAATAAATGAATAAGTTCAGAAATATACTACTACTACTACTACTACTACTACTACTATTAATAATAATAATAATAATAATAATAATAATAATAATAATAATTTACTATATAAAAGCAAGTTCTGTGTGATTCTGTCTGTGAGTCTGTCTGTCCTTTTCTTAACTTTTGGGTCTCTAAAAAAAGCGGAATTAATTGGTTGGTTGATTGGTTCGTTGGTAATAGATTTTAGTTATTAAAACTATAGAAAAGAACGCAGCAATGAAAATCTTAAGCTCCACATCCGAACCCATTGTATCAAGTAATGGAAATCTTAACGCGCATAAGTAAAAACTTTCAACCAATGCGGGTACACGGTGTCTATAGAGAGGACTGCCGTTTTAAAGTATAAAAAATACTGTAATTCATACAAAAGGTATACAGGGAGTAACATGTAATAACACACACACACACACACATATATATTGTGTGTGTGTGTGTGTGTGTGTGTATAGAGTATATATATATATATATATATATATATATATATATATATATATATATATATATATATATATATATATATACATATACATATATATATATATATATATATATATATATACACACAAACTCAGAATGGTCCCCTGAGAAACTTATATGTTAAACACAGACCGTGCATGGAACAAGGAACTCTTCTGGGAAACTTAAATCCACTATAGTCCGAATAAGTAATGGTAAATGACAAATACCATAGTTTTTCTTTTTCATGATGCTAGCCCGACGTGGGCAACGGGTCTCTCGCAAAGAGATCCCATAAATATAGCTTCCCTCACCAGCTATCTGCAAAGCAGACAGGATCCAGCTTTGGGACATATATATACAGTATATATATATATGATACGCAGACCGTGCATGGAACAAGGAACTTTTCTAGGAAAATTAAATCCACTATAGCCCGAATAAGTAATGGTAAATGACAAACACTAGTTTTTTCTTTTTCATGATGTTAGCCCGACGTGGGCAACGGATCACTCGCAAAGAGGCCCCAAAAATATAGCTTCCCTCACCAGCTATCTGCAAAACAGATAGGATCCAACTTTGGGACCTGATCTAGGGGTTACAGCTACACCTAGCCTACTATATCCAGGACCTCAATATAAGCAAACGACTCGTTGTATTCGCGTCGGATTGAATACATCAAAGAAAAAGGTGTATATAGGGTGATGACTTCTGGAACACCCTATATAACCAAACGTCTAGTCCCCATTTAGAATGTTCCCGGGACTTACGGGTATATATTATTCTGTATCATAACAGGAATAAATAGAATTTTTCTTTTTTGAGTCTAATTTGTGAAAGATTTCTTTTTTACAGTCACACAGTGATTCATTAATAAAAATATTTGGTTATTGACTTAGTTCACATTTCCAAAGTCGGAAATTTCAATTTAAATTTATAATTCTCTTGTCGTTGTCATTATTATTTTTCCCAATTCTACGTGCATCCGTAATGAGATTTTGAGGAGTGTGTATACGAAGTTTTTCTCTTATGGCATCTCTGACGACTTTGAGAGGTTGAAATATATGCCTTTATGCGGTTCCTGTTTAACTTTTCATTTTCATTTGCCTGCTTCTGGAGTCCCACTTCTAAAGTCCCATTTCTCTTTCATTAAAAGTATTTATGCGCTGCTTTAATTCTTTTTATTCTTCTTCTAATATATTTAATCTGCCATCCTTTTCTGCCATGCAGTCGAGGATGAAACAAACGTTTGATTCCATATATAAAACTAATTGTTTATTTTCTCCGGTAAACGCCTGGCATTCCTGCCTTTTTGGTCGCATTAAATTCCTCAGTTCGTTGACAGATGGGGATCTCTTCGGATGCGGGGGAAGTAGCGCCTGAGGTGGGGGGTGAAAGCTTACCTCTCTCCAGCGCATCCTGTTCCCTCATGGAGCCTCTTGCCGGGGTGGGAATGGGGGATGTTTGGGCAGAGATAGGAGGTTTTTTTTTTGTTGTTTATTATTTTATTGTTTATTTTATTGTTTATTATTTAGTTTATTATTTTATTGTTTATTATTTATTGTTTATTAGTTTATTATTTATTGTTTATTATTTTATTGTTTATTATTTTATTGTTTATTATTTATTGTTTATTATTTTATTGTTTATTATGTGCCATTTTTGTAAAATTTCTTCACTTGAATTTTAATAATTTTGATACTTTCGTGTTTTTAAGAGCTTTAATGAGAGACTTTGACTCGATTTTCAAATAACGTTCATGCTTTAGACTAACTTTTATTTATATATATAAAGATAATTTAATTATGAGCCGATTTTTGTAAAGTTAGTTGGGCATGTGTACTCGCGTGCGTTCTTTTGTTCATGCATTTAGACGTGGCACTCTAGGTTTTTGGTCGTGTAATAGCACCGCTTGCTAAAAGTCACCAGAAAATTATATAAATTCGAATATGTGGATTAATTTGGTATCACCCCACTCAATATTACTCCCATTTCATTTCGCGCCTTAGAGTGGGAAGGCCGAGAGTAAGAATATCAAAAAAAGGCATTTTCAAATCAGTCTATTCCCAAATTATGCCATTCTCATTCTCATCCACGGCTTTCCAACTTTAGTCGAGGTTAGGTTAGGTTAGGTTAATGTTAGGTTAGGTTAATGTTAGGTTAGGTTAGGTTAAATTAAATTAGGTTCGGAAATATTAGCCAGTCCCATCTGGTGCCTTTACCGCGAATAGAAATGGAGTAACACTGATCCTGAAATCAGGAAACCTTGGACCGCTTTAGCACAACATAGAACACAACACAACATCACTAGTGCGCTGAACCTCTGGTCCACTCCAGAGAGGGTGATCGGTTACCCGGGTGCCGCCGGCTTGCTCGATCAGGTTGGGCTGATCGGCTAACCAACAACAACAAAACAATTAAGAAACTCTCTTATTAAATATGAATTTTTCATTTTGTGCATTTTCATTTGCAGACCATGGATCGGATGAGAATTGGTATGACATTGAGTGGGCAGTAATTGATTAATTCGTGTAAAACTATTTTTGATTGAAGGTGGGTACTACTAACTTTCTACAGGATATTCAGGAGATATTTACGTGTATAATATGAGGAAATCACTTCTCACAGCAGCTTATATCACTATGAAAGGTAACTGTTCAATCAGAACGAAATAATAATTAATTTATTAATTATTTAAGACACATAAGCGAGGTGATTAAAAAATTTCAGCAGTATCGGCCTACAGGTAATAATAATTAGTCAGCATAATTGGTTGGTTGGTTGTTCCATTTTACGTCCTTCGTCCAACTGAAGGCACTGAGACCTTTAAAATAAGAACTGGATCGAATCAAATACATTTCGTGCAGCAGTCTCATCACTGCATCCCCTTTCCCAATTTCAGCGTAGTTAATTTACAAATTGCACCATACTCACTCTATAAATTTGGTTAAAAAAAAATTAAAAAGTTTTACAAATGAAACCAATAATTGTACTAGGTTTCCAGCCTCTAAACTAGTCATTTCATGACAAACCAAAATATTTAATCACGAGGCGCCATCTATTGGAGGAAGTATCAGTTAAATCTTTAAAGTCAAGCTTCCTTTGCAAAGTGTTATTACAATAATTACATGTAATAACATATTAACATATAAAAGCGTATTAACAGTGACTTAAATGCATTAAACTACTGTAAAATAATAATAATAATAATTTAATAATAATAATAATAATACATGCTCTTTTAGCTTGTGTCTCTACAAGGTCCTCGCACTGGACACACTCCGCAGCTGATCCGAGCAAACACCCCTTTCGCATTTTGTATTATACTGTATTTATGTTTATTTCCATTAATATGCAAGTACGTACAGAATCCAACAAAGCTCTTGTTAGATTTGTTGTTGTTTATTATAAGCGAAAATGGTGTCAAAATCTCGCAACTATGCTCGAAATCGTTTTCATCATGCAAAGGAAAAGGACCCTAGATGTATATTCCTAATTTTTTCTTTTTTAATTTATTAAACAGAGAGTATTAAACTGTACACACACACACACACACACACACACACACACACACAGGGATCGCGCTTAACCCTTATGAGCGCTGTGAATTCTGGGTATATCTGCTTTCATAATATAGAAGGGCGTATAGAATTTGACGAATCTCTCGTTAACTGTGCTTTTGCTTCACGATCGAAAACGGAAAGAATCTAGTAAATTTATATTGAAATTGTCTTTATTATGCTAGCGAAAACGATGTTAGAACCTTATCAATTTTGGTCTACTGATTTGTATTGTTTCCGCAAAAATTATTATTATTATTATTATTATTATTATTATTATTGTTAATATTCCGTTTTTTAGTCAAACCTACAAGATTCTCTTTTCATTTAATTTTTAAAAACTTTCGAGATCAAGTTAGCTAATCAAACTTTTGCGTGTCCCCTTTTCAAATTGACCCTGGTTTCTGCGAGTCTATGGGATACTTATAATTTTTTTTTAAAAATTAGCAAAAAATCAGTATATTACGATCCAAAGACATTCCAGAAGCATTCTAAACACTAGTATTTGGCTCATATTCTACGTTACTTATATATTAATATATGCAGTCCAGTGTTTTCCAAATGGGGTACCGCAAAATTTCATAAAAATGACAAAAATAAATCATTGAAAATTCAAAAGTTACTGAAGAAAGTGAGGATTTTAAATGAACCGAAGCATTCGTGAGTCATGATGACCATACGGAAACTGTGTATGATCAGTTTAAAGTTGTGTAGTGTTTTGGGCAGTAACTAGATGTTGAATAGTGAGAGGAGAAAATCCTCCGAGACTCCGCGAAAGAAGAACAGAAGTCAATGGGGTGACCTTGACCCAGAAAAAGTGGAGAACCACGTACCTAGTCAATGCGTGATTTTTATCTTTTATTTTAATTTTTAAGAACCCAGGTAGAACACCTTCATTTCTAAAAATATTCATATAAAATCGGATGTTTAGTAAACTGGGGGTGGGTGGGGGGGTACATGAATATCATGTTACATCCTTCATCAAGCCCTTTATAATATAAAGTCTGGATCACCTGAAGATCAGTGCCCCCAGCCTTCTTTAGTTAGCTTTATTAGGCTAACTAACGAAAATATAACGACCTAACCTAACCAATCGTCAAGGGCGTACAGTTGACCTAACGATTGGTTAGGTTAGGTCGTGATATTTTCGTTAGTTAGCCTTATAAGGCTAACTAAAGAAGGCTGGGGCCCTGATCTTCAGGTGGTCCTAAAGTCTATATATAAAACATGATATGAGGTAGTAATCTACAAATATTAATTTTAAAAAACAAAATATTTAGGTAAAATTAAAATATTAACCTTGGCGTTTCATTTCAGTAGTTCAGTTCGTTACAAGTCTAAGCCATATAAATCGTATATTATGTGGAACGGTCATATTTATAGGTTATATTCTATATCTCTTCGTTGGTGGTTTTTCGCATATCTGTGCTTTTATCTGAAAAGTGTGAAAAACCTTGTGGACCAGGAAGTTATAATATATTATATATATATATATATATATATATATATATTATTATATATAATATATATATATATATACAATGAAAATGCGTAAGTTGGTCTACTACATGGGATAAATGGAACTTTCGAAATCCGGTACTCCTCCACTAACTTTTGTCACCCGAAGGTTTTCTTTCTGGCAATCCTTTTCTGCAACACCCCATAAAGCCAGCATGCGTAGCTCAGTGGTAACACTGTTCCCCTATAAGTAGGGTGACCATATTTCCTTGAGACAAAAACGGGACATTGGGATGGCAAAAAAGGGACGGTGGTTATGTAATATTCTGTATTCATGAAAAAGTAAGTACATAAACATATTGAGCTTACAATTATTCTTCAGTGACAGAACCCATACAAAAACCCATACAAAACGGTACTGTCCCGTTCAAAACGGTACGTATGGTCAGCCTACCTATAAGCGAAGTGAAGACACTGAAGTCGGGGGTTCGAATCCCGATAATGTTGGTAATAATAATCCAGGAATTAATGATTATTAATGAGTTAATGATTATTAACACCCCATTAAACTGGAACTAAATAGTAAGTCACACATTATCCACAGAAATATACTCCTAAACTATGTGCTACATTTTAACATTATACCCAAAGTAGTATTTCGGTTGTGACTTAAAAACAAGCGTAAAGTTTTTGTCAAAAGTTTGTAGGAATTGTGAAGATAGAACACATTGAACGTAAATTAAAACCTATGTTCCCATAGAAATTACGCAGTGTTAATACATAAAAAATATTTCTGTAATAAAGAAATTAAACTATTTAAAGTTGCAAGTGTTCCATTCTAAGCTTTCAACAGTACAAGCACGGCTGAAATATTGAATAGAAAAAATAATCTAATTGTTTTTATTAAAAATGGGTCTTACATTTCTCCTCGCATTTTTAATTTCTTTGTGCCCCCTATTTATTTCTCTTTGTAAAAAACGTAAAAGTAATGTCATATCACTGTGACTGAACTCTTCATTAAGATGTTGGAAAATATTTTCATCGAGCAAGTGCCTTCAGTTGATGAAAATATTTTTCATCGAACTTATTCTTCGATGAAAATAATTTTATCGAATTGGGTGGCGCCATCTATTGGAGGAAATGTCAGTTAAATTCCATTTCAATTTACCTTCATTAACCGGATGTAATTATTGTACACGGAAGTTATTTTCTTGTGTTAATCCAGAACAACATATTAACGAAAATTTAAGTTTTAAGAGTAAATACTTCATAAACATTTATCTTCCCTCGATGGATTCGAACCGTTGTCACTGCAGATCCAAATTTTGTGAGATCCCGCGTTACTCATTCGGTCATAAAACGTTAAAGTAACATAAGTGAGTTCTGTGTATATATAAAATGAATCATTATGAGTCACTGAAGAATGACTGCTTATCATTTTCAAGACAAATTAAGCATCAGAAGTGGTCGATGACTGATCGTTCATAATCTCGATGAAAATTCTAGTCTCACTGTAGGAAAATTCTCATTTTAAACTTTAGGGGTGGTTATTCTTTAAATGGTTGTAACTCCTAAAATATTGGAGCAGACGCCTTGAATTTTACTCTCGCAAGAATGAGCAAAACAAGAAAGGAAAGTGATTTGGTACCATGATTCTGGTTGGGTTTATGATAATGAAAATTTACGGTTGCCTCAACTGCTAAATTTTTAAAGACAAAATTAAATATTAGAATTTTAGAACTGCTTCATTTCTATGATGTATTAAAAATGTAGTGAACTTTTCTTTGATATAGTTAGTAACATTATTTTGTTGTACAATTAAACCTACTGAGAAAATACTGTTTAAAATTGCAGTAATTGTATCTAACTAAGGCGTAAACAGAGGAGAAGCCAGTAAACAGCGTGAAACAGAACTTAAAAGTAAATTAATTCAATGTTGTTTCCAAGGATGAAGCCATGAAAAACTTTTGAAACAAAAGGTAGTGCTGAATTTTTATAGCGTGTAGTTAGAAATTGGAGGTAGGACTTAACGATTATAAAATCTCGCAAGTACAACTTTTCCAATTCAACCGTACCAAGAGAAACTTGCATATTATTATGTTAATATGCATCAAATGTGCGGGGTAGATAGATTTTCGAAAATACGATGAGTATGATTAAAAATTCTTGTATTAACCATGTTATGACAGAAGAACAGACAGTTAACTGCGTGAAAACGTTTCAATATATATATATATATATATATATATGCAATAAAATCACAGAACAAAACGTGATCTTTTTATATATATATATATATATATATATATATATGAAATTAATTTCGCAGTTAAACACGTGAAATGAATGAATGAATGATGTAAACCCACAAGGAAAAAGAAAAATGATTCCAAGGCCTTTCGTGTACTCAGAAGTACACCTCGTCAGTGAATGAAGGGAGCAGGCAAGAAGACTAAAGTATATATACAGCGGGGCGGAAACAAAAGGATTAGCACATAACTAACAAGACTTAATGAGAGGCAGAAGGAATTTAAACAGGATATGGTCAATTTTATACATTCCCGCACTGTTATTGAAATTAGTTTTAAAATGGATGAATGCACATTCTAGAATATTTCTTTCAATTATATCTCTGTTTTTAACGAGCGCTTTAGAATTATCCCACTTGATGCTGATTACATCTATACATATGGTTAAACAATGCATTAGAATTATTTGCTGTTCTACACGCATATTTATGCTGTTTTACCCTAATATCTAACGTTTTACCCGTTTGGCCTACATATACTGAGTTACATTTTGTACAGCCGATCGAATACACACAACCAACCACATTATCTGGGCTATTCTCTATTAGGCGTGATTTAATAGTATTATTATACTGAAAGACTACATTGATGCCAATTGCTTTAAGTAACGTGGGAAGATATTGAAAATTAACATTGTAAGGTAAGCTAAGGATATTTTTATGCTCAAATTCCTTTACAGTTACATTATAATACCTATATAATACCTATATAATACATATATATATATATATATTATAATATATTATATATATATATATATATATATATATATATATATATATAATCATGTAAAATTAAATATATTAGCTGTAAAATATAATTATTCAAAATATATATCACTAGTACCAATATATAGAGATATAGATAGGTTGGCCGTTGCGTTAAAGACATAATACCTTTAGGTACCTCAGTCTCTCACTGGAGTTTTCAATGAACAAAGCGTTTGCCTAGAATGTACTGTAGTTTGGTGAATATATTGTCAAAAAAAATGTCTCATTTGCTTCTCCCCCCCCCCGTCAATATTCTTGTTTATTTAAATAAATTTGTTAAATAGATAAACATTTTTAATTTCAAAATTCCTTCTCGTTCAAAATCTCCTCATTGCATGCCCACTGCCCAGTATTTAAAATGACTACTTCCCGCTCAATGTCCCTCCCACTTCCATTCGTGGTCCGCGAATGAAAATGCCCAAAAGTGAAAAATCCCTATTTGATTAAAAAGCGTTTCTTGATTAAGGAAACAATGTCACTCGATAGTCACTCGCCAAAACTGGGAATGGTTAATATTTCCTAACTTAACTTAGTTTAACCTACCCTAACCTAACCCGACATTAGCCTAACGTAACCTAAACAAATCTAACCTAACCTAACCAACCATAACGTAAGTTAATCTAATCCAGACCAAAGTGGAAAAAGTCGTGGATGAGAACGAGAATGACACGAAGTGGGAACAAACCGATTTGAAAATGCCTCCGTTTGAAATTCTTTCTCATTTTCGCACTTTCCCACTCTTGGGAGAGGAATGAAATGGGAATGACGTTGAAGAGTGGGAAAAACCTTTCAAATCATCTCGGTTACACCACCATTACGGTCAATGCCTTAAAGAAAATTCAGAAAAACAGTGTAAAGTGCATCGGGTGGACTTAAGTTGGATGCTTGCTCTCTTTCTGTTCTGATTCAGGTGATCCTTGGGCCTTCCCCCCCCCCAACCAAGTCGTGAGGAAATGAACTTCTTGTATGTTATCTTTTACCTTTATATATATATATATTATTCATCGATTCATATATATACACTGTCCATTCACTTTCTGGATATCGGGTATCGGGTATCGGGTAAATAATGGGAAAAATATATTTTTTTTTATGTCGGTTAAAAGAGAACATTGAATTTATAAAGCTATCGAAAAGGCAGACAATTTTGGTTCCAATAATTCTTATTCACAGTGGCACAGAGAATCTCAATCCCTGAAACTAGAAATAATGGCATGGAAAAATGTATAAACACTCTACTTGCATCTTATCTTGTTTCTAGTTTTGGTAGTTAGCTAGTTGTAGTGCATTCTGAAAAGTTTTAACTGTTAAATTATCTTAATTGGAAAATTATTAGTTCGAAGATTACATATAATATAATTATTATTTTATTTTATTATAGAAAATTAAAGTTAAAAAAATCTGCGGAAAATGAAACCAGTATTTAACTATTATTATTATTAAGAGTTAAAGTAAAATAAATCTGCGGAAAATGAAACCAGTATTTAACTAACTATAATTTATTTTATCGTTTTCTAGATAAAGTATGCATTCAAAAGCAATTTCATTCAAGCATATTTTAGTTCCTGAAAAGACATTTATTTGTTATGTATTTAAGTGTATATTGTGTCAGGAATTGAAATACACAGTTTCACTTTAATTACTAGTCATATAAAATCAGACACTAGATATTACCTTCTCATTTTCATCGCCAGGAAATGTAAGTTAATTTTTCTTGGGTTTTTGCATAACACAGCCTTAATACATGTTTTGATGGTTATAAACACTTATAAATTTGTATCTTACCGTTTAAGCGCAATGTTCGAAATTTTTTAATTTAAATAGAAAATAAATATACATACATACGTATATACTGTACAAACAACATCAAATATCTCATTTCCCAATGATTTGGGGTGAGCAGGCAGAAAACAATGTTTGTGAATGGATATAAAGTACAGAAATTAGTGAAAAGGAGAAAGGGCAGAAAATAAATCGTACGCATCCATTCATACAGGTTTCCTGGTGGACCAGCTAGCACCACATGGGAAAACTACACACCTGCGGCCCTCTATACGTCATGCATGGTGGTGCCTCCAAGTCTTGTCCGAAATAAAAGAGAGAGTCCTGAATTTAAATACTTCTAGAAAATCTAATCCACACACACATACACACACACACACACATATATATATATATATATATATATATATATATATATATATATATATATATATATATATATATATAGGTATCTGGTAGCTTAGTGGTTGCGGTGGCGGACTCCGAGCGGTGTGGCGCTAGCTCGATCCTAGCCGCTAGCATCGGATGGACTGCTTATTCCATTTCTGCTCTGCCTCAGAGCACGTTGTGGGAAAATGAGCTTTTCTGTATGTTACCTTTTGCTTTTAACTCTCTCTCTCTCTCTCTCTCTCTCATATATATATATATATATATATATATATATATATATATATATATATATATATATATATATATATATGGCTTATTAGAAGGGGGGGCTAGGAGGGCCATTTGGCCTGGGCCTCAAGCTTAAGGGGTGGGGGCCTCAAATTTAGAAACTTTCAGGTTTGAATATAATGTTTTGCAATGAAAGTAATAACTGGGTTTACCTATGGACCTCAAAAGCTGAACTGGAAGTGGCCCGGGCCTGTATATATATATATATATATATATATATATATATATATATATATATATATATATATATATATATATATTACGAGCACATCCGCTACAACTTTTCTTAAAGTCCGTCGTAAACGTAGGTTACTCGAAGTTTATGTTTACAGATTTAGCTGGTTAGGGCGTAGAATAATTCTTACGCAACTAAACTGTAAAGATTAACGGTAATACAACTATACGCATTTAATTTCCTTAAAGCAATTAACGTATGCATAATAAGACAAACCACTATACAAAAAGACGTTTGTTTTATATCATATATGCGTTAACCGTACATGCGGTAATTCAGAAAAAACTGGCAAAAATTTTGAGTATTTTGCAATATTATATGCATCATAGCAAAAATGAAGGGAATTTTAATCCAAAAAACTATGTCACCATAAAACTGATATGACGTAAATGTTTTCTCACCTTCGATTTTTGTAGACATTTTTCAGTCAGTTTAATCTGTATTTCATTATTATTATCATTATTATTATTATCATTATTATCATTATTATCATTATTATCATTATCATTATTATTATTATCATTATCATCCTTAAATATAGTTATTTTCGTAATAAATGGCTAAAAAGTCAACAATATATTATAGTAAGTAAGTTATACAATGCTCTGCCCTTTGGTCATTAATAAATAATAACAGTACTTTTTTTAGAACGATTTCATCTAAATAATGTAATTTTGGGTTTCTGTTATGATAGAACACCATAAAAGCATCATTTATGTATAATTAGGGGTGGTGGAAGGAATCTAACATTTTTTTTTGGACGAGTGGTTTCTATGGCATTTGGGTTGCTGAATACGAATCCGGCTAGCAGAGCTGGGCACTTGCGGCATATTGCGGTACTGCGGTACTGCTGCACTACCAAACCGGTACCAAACCGGTACGCGGAAATTTGAATGCGGTAGCGGTACTGCGGTACTTTCAGCGATCCTTTGCGGTACTGCGTTATGGGGGCCCAGGGTGGTAGTGCGGTGGTACCGCAAGTACCGCAGTACCGCAAAATATGCCGCAAATGCCCAGCTCTGCCGGCTAGTTCTTGGACTTAAAATGATTTTTTTACCTGGTTCAGTGTTTTTTTTTTCAAAATAGCTGCCAAAAAATCGATTTTTTGTTTTAATGATAAAAAAACCGCTATCCTTCACATGTAATATGTCTTTTCATATGCTTTCATGGTCGCTGAACTCGAAAATGAACAAATGAGAAATATTAGGAGTGTCGTTAAGCAGATAGATGACGAAAAATTTGAAAAAATACCCGATCCATATCGAACATAAAGGATGAATGAGGCCTCCCACCTCCAAACCTTTATAACTGATAGAAAAAATAATTAGTTGATAAATGCTTGCTATATTTTTAATCATGGTTATGTTCATTCTTCAATGTTGTTAAGTCTCTAGTGTGTCGTAATACTGATGTTTTATTTAGGCTTACTTTAGTGTTTTGGCTTGTTCCGGTGTTTGGCTGCTTTCTCTTTTGGGGTTTCATGTACTATCAATGTTGTGCTAATTTACTTTAATAATAATTGTATATATTACTTTAATAATAATGTAGTATATGTACTTTAATAATAGTAGTAAATAATATATCAAATACAATATTTGATATAATCTACTTTAATAATAATAATATATAGGTATGATACATCTAGCATGACTATAATTTGTATTACCTCTCATATTTCGGTGTTATATGCCGACTAATGGAGTTTTACTGTACTTTCAGATCCTAATGCTTAGTGACTGCTGATTGGTAATGATGGCTGGTGAAAGGAACTCACGCAGTGCCGCCAGAAAAGAACTTCTTGGGGAAACCTACACAGAAGTGGACGAATTTAAACTGACTGGAAAGTTGCCACCAGGGACAGTTGTGATTGCTAGGATGCTTGCACTTTGCAAAAAAGGAGTAAAAGAACAGAAAAAGTCACTGACTCAAGATGATGGCAGCAAGATAGTGGTAAATGAACTAAGACGAGATTGGATTAATAAAAATATCTATCCCATGCATGAAAAAACAATGGCGAAAAAATAAGAGACGATTATGAACATTTTAACAAACTGAGAAAGAATGAATGCTGCCAACAAAAACCTAAAAGTGTCGAATGGCACCAAAAAGCGAGCGGCTTTAATGATCAGCTCACTAAGAACGCCTACAACATTAGAACTGACGATGTGAAGCAGAACTTGAAGAAGAATTTGGGGTCAAAATGACTGATGAAGATAAGACTTTTTATTGGGATAATTGCTTTGGTCCGTATAAGGCCATATGTACAAATGCAATACCATTTATACATTTATGGAAAAAAGGGGCACTTCTGAGGCATGAAGGGATAAATGGGAGGGCTGAAGCCCCTGTAGCCCCTCCCCCTCTGCACGTACCTGATTGGATGAGATAGAAAAAGAAAGAAACTCGTGAAAGATCAGAGGAGAAAAAGCGAAAAGCAACAGAAAGCAACTTGAGAGAGCAAAGGGAGCTAGAGGGATCAGAAATTATTGAAATGTTAGCAACTTCAGTCGATTTGAAAAAGATCCGAGTTTTGAAAAACCAACAACGGCAAAGACAGTTCCTTCTACTGATCGTAAACTTCGCTCATCGGAAGAAGACCTAAGCAAGGAGAAAAGTAAAGAACAAGAAGTTGCATTTCCGACAGTGAAAATCAGAACTAGTAAAAAAAGTGAACGAAAACTTGATGCGGTCCAGTATCTTTCCGAGACAAGAACTTCTCCTGAAGAGCTTTCGAGAGTGATAGTAAGAGCAGTTAACATGGATTTTGATCAAGATTGGAAGGTGAAGGCAGATGATAATGAGAAAGATTGTGAGGGTGGGATGGAGAGTGAAGACGAAGAGTTACAAGTCCGTCACCAGTATTCAGACTTGACATATGTATTTCCGAGCCGCAGATCAATAATGCAATACTTGGAAGATGCTTCATACTTGAATCTAGAGTATGTCGCTCAACAAATCCTCAACAAGGAGGATAACGTTGTGAGTGTAGGACTTGACGATACAACCAAGGCTGCCGGCCACCGGCTTTACGACGTGAAGGCTGACCACATCACCATCGCTGGTTCATCTGGCATGAAAAAGTCGCTGACAACTGGATATCTGGAAAACGTCAGCCATTCCGGAGAGGATGGAGCCAGCGCTTACGAATTCAAATTGAGTTGTCTAGCCGTACTAGCAAATTCTACCACTGATGAACTCAAATCTCAAATAGGCTTCTGGATATCTGATCGAGCTAGTGAATGTGGAGTACTTTTACAGCATCTTGGAATCGAATCAAACAAGATCTTGAAGTGCTGCGCCCATATCATTTTAGAAGTAGATCACGCTACAGACAAAGTGTTTAAAAAACACGGAACAGAACATCGGAGTACATAATATACTTCAAGTTACGGCAGGAGAAAAAGTTTTCTGTTCTCCTGGTTCTTCCATTCATACTTTGGGGCTCATTGCAATTGCTAAATTGCTCTCTCCCAGCCACGCCTCCCATTCGGTATCCCTATATAATGACTATAAATCTTGGATGGCGGATAATGGACTCGAATGTAATAGATTCAAAGGATTCGTGGCAAACCGGTTTGGGAGAATCGCAGAGTTAGCAAAAGAATATTTAGCGAGGCGAGACTCCATCCAAGCTTTCTTTGATGCCGTAGTAGATGTCAACAGTAACAAGCTAGTTCTCGCAGTGTCAACTTTCATCCAAAGTCAATGGTTCATGTGCTGTTCCAAAATTTACGCAATGATGGGTGAAGTGATGATTTTCCCTATGATGGAGCTTCTTAGAATTGACAAGAAGGGTGACGAGAAAAGTGAAAGAACTTGGTCTGAAGTAAAACGTTTCTTTGAAGGTAAGATGGTTGAATTGAATGACTTGATGGCTGTAAGGAAGGAACAAGCCAGATCTGGTAAAGATAAACTTGAAGCTCTAGTTCTAGAGGAAGTCATTGATACTGTAAATAATCAGCTGTCTTGTATGAACTATTTAACAAGATCAGACGATGACGCTCATCCAGACTTCATGTATGCTCTTCTGAAAAATTTAGGATGCGAATCAGAATTTTCAAAACTTGACAACCGAATCAGGGACAGTGGTGGTAGCACATCCATTCAAACGCACTCGAGAAAAATTTTATTGTGACTAACGGACTTCTGATAGACTCTTCATTCGAATCAAAGTCTCTTGAGGATAGGATGGCATCCTGGAAATGGGCCAAGGGTTCAGAAAAAGTCAAGAAAGTGAAGAAATTAGAGGAAGATTTTCTAGCTACTGTGCATGCTGCAAATAAATTGTCCCTGCTGAAAAAAGAAAAGCTCAAAAAGAAAAAAGCTGGCAAAATATTGGCGGTATTGGAAAATTGCAAGAAACATGGAGGCCCTATGATTCCAAACAACCTGGATGCTCTGTACAAACTGAATGAAAAGCAGCTCCTCAGAGAAATTGCCTATTTGAGACTCACCATCACACCAGATATTCGTCAAATGAGACGTGTTAAAGTGAGAGACGGGAAACTTAAAATGGAAAAATTTAGTGTAGATGAACTGAGAAATTCTATTAAGAATGCCTTACGACCAGAAGACAATGTTACTAGTGATATTGATAATTTATTGAACAATGTGTTGTAAATATGATGATTTCATGATTTCAATTACATCTTGGAACTGATATGAATGCCTTGTGTTTCTTCTGTACATGATTTTTTAATAAAATAATACCTTTCTTTTCCATTTTTTGCCTATAACCGCTAAACCACGCATCGAATGTCTCTCATTTGTTTATTTTCAACTTCAGCGACCCTGAAAACATGAAAACGGTTTTCTTAAGCATCAAAAAGAGAAAACTATTTTTTTACCTGCCATTTTGAAAAAAATCCACTGAACGAGGTCAAAACTTCATTTTAGGTTCAAGAACCAGCCAGATTCGTATTCAGCAGCGAAAATGGCCACAAAAACCACTCGTCTTGTTGCCAATTTCCAAAAAAATAGTCATTACTCCCCCATCCCTAGTACAATAGAATTATTTATTTCCATTTGAAAAACTTAAAGGCTTTCCTTTGTTATAAGTGTTTGAAAGGAATTTTGCGGCCTTACGACATCTGATCAACTTGACATTCTATCGACAAGTTATTAGTAAGTTAAAGTTAGGTTAGGTTACGCTAGGTTAGGTTAGGTTAAGTTAGTTTTATAGAGTGTCGATGTTTCGGTCTTGTCGAAGAAATGGGTATAATTTCGAATTTGGCATTGTTACTTTGAATAACGTTCCTGAGTCATTTCAGAGTAAATACGCTAAATTCATTTTTCGAGAAGCATACACACGCTTAATTTTACTCTGTTCAGTCATAAAGGATACATTATCTTTGTTACAGTAACTATAATTAAGGATTGTTTATGTAAGGGTAGTTTATTTCAATAAATTGTTACATTTATCAAAGGAAAGGAGAAAGAAAGCAAAGAAAATGAAGTAAAATTTGAGGTAACATTATTTTCATTTTTCTTCATGAAGTTCAATTATGCAGCTACCTCTCTTTTAAAAGAGAGAGAGAGAGAGAGAGAGAGAGAGAGAGAGAGAGAGAGAGAGAGAGAGAGAGAGAGATTCATTGCAAATTAAAAATGTAAATTATGTAAAACATAATTCCTTCAAAGTAGTATATAAACACGATTTATAAAAGAAATTAATATTCTTTTTGATCTACTTAAGTTTAATACTTCTTCGGTAATCCCGTAACTTAAAATATATATATATACACACACACAAATGTTGTTATGATTTAAGATGTGTGTTTCCGAGCAACGCTTCTCTTTCAGTTTCTATGGAAATAGCCAGCAATGAATATTCTTTTAACTATAATTTCCACAATATTGGGGCTCTTATTACAAATAATGTTTACATCTGTTTTTACGTTTAAAGTCATAGAACGAAAAGTTTTCAGATAAAAGGGTGGAAATTACCACACACACACACACACACACATAAACAAAATAATTTTTGCATATTGTCTGTAAATTTTTATTATTTGAACTGTAAATTTACAGTTTTATAGAGTACTGTATTGAGGAAAAAAAGTTTGTGGGAAAAAATCGGATAATAAGTTTGATTTGGAATTTCTGGATTCTGAATTTGCCATTTGCTCCATTTATTAAACCTACTTTCATACTTTTATTATATAAAATTGTGTGAAACTTCGAGGTATTATAGACCAATCAATGTTCTATTGATGAGTAGAGAAATTATATACATTGATAATGATAGTGATAAACATTAATTACGATTTTGATATATGAATATCTCGTAATAGACAGTTACAACTTAGAAGTATTTTGATTTATTTATATCATCAGATACTGTTTTAGCAACGCTCTTAAATTATATATATATATATATATATATATATATATATATATGAAAATAACCACGATGGAAAAAGGAAACAAAGAATGGTGCTCAAGCGCTTTCCTCTAATGACATCATCAGTGTTCCTGATCATCAGTGTTCCTTGAGCACCATTCTGTGTTTCCTCTTTCCTTCGTGTTTATTTTCATCATAAATATTATTCACGTGTTATTTTCGTGAAATAATTTTCATATATACATATATATATATACATATATATATATATATATATATATATATAATATATATTATATATATATATATATATATATATATATATATATATATAACTTCATTGCCCAACTTTATATGAATATTTTTCGAAATCGAAATTTCTTTTACTTCCTTTGATCGTGCTTCTAAACTCCTCCTTTCACCCTTTTTTACAAACAAACATAGCAACCATAGTTTAACATCCTTATACTAAATTTATAATGGAAAGCGAAACATATACTAACTCTTTCCTCTCTCTAGACATTAAAATATGTAGACTTAATAAACTTTGCACTTCGGTTTACGAGAAGAGAATCTTTACAGCGCTAAGCACTAACTTTTATAGCTTTGCTCATATTTGTTTAAAGTTAATTATTTATATATATATAAGGAACAACAAGGGTAGTCGCATGCAAATATTTAATAGTCAAAGCTTTTGACATATTCTAATGTCATCTTCAGTGCTAAAATGATGGATATATGTTATACATGAACGATCACCCGACTATAATATCCCACACACGAACCAGGATTCAAGAAGCGAGAGGCCATTCGCCTCCATTTCGTGTACAGCCCTGACGAGCTCGTGTGCATTCGCACGTCCGCCAGCCCTAAGTAGCTCGTTGTTTTCCCACGTCCGCCTGTGAACTCGACTCAACAGGATGCCACACAAGCACTTTGGTTTTGAGAACCTTGCGCGCTCCTGCGTCTCACGCGGGTCAACGCACTTCTGATGTCTGACGAAATAGGATTCCGCCGTATATAAGGAGGGGTCCAACAAAGCTTGGAAACTCAAATTCAGAACGGGCTAGGCTGAACGCCCAAGAAGGGATCTCCGAGGTGATGGGTGCTTTGTATCAGGAATTTGGGTTCGTAACTTGATTGTAAGACAGGCAATAAACGCGAGCAAAATTTAACGTATATTTAATCAATCTTAGAATTGAGGATTAACTATTATTGGAATTATTAACTTTTAGTGAAGAAATCAGTTTATAAACTATCCGTGAAGAAATATTAATTTACTATAACTAATTAATAACCGTCTTGCCTAAATTTAATTAAAATAGCAACCGCCGATGTGCTTCATTTGTTCTTTGACTTTTGGGGACTCATGATAAGAAATTTCTACCCCGTGACCCTTAAACGGATTTAATTCCGGCGTGCTCTGTGGTCAGGGATCAACCAGACATCGAGACGGTTTTTCCCATCCAGGAGTACAATATTATACCCTCTTGGAGTAAGTCAATTTTACTCGACTCCTCCGAAGCTTCGGGCACTAATATATATAATTAAAAACCCAATATAAATTTAAAACAATTTTAATTACTAACAAAATAAATACGACAAACTAAAAATTAAAAATTAAAGCAGTCATGAAATTATAAAGTTAAGTAATACAATTAAAATATAAAATATTAAAAAACCCATAAAAGGGGCTCATCTTTACGACGAGAGTAAATTTAAGTAAAAACATTATAAAATAATTAAGGAGACCATTATGGATAAGTTTAAAATATAAAACTAAAATCTATAAAACCTCAACTGAAACAAATCGGGTACAAGTTACTCGATCACAGACGCAGCAGAAAATGAGAAATGGGAACGATGGAAACAATGTGTTGAAGGACGTTAATTCGGTTGGTTGGTAAATAAAATTTTTATTAAAGGATATTGAGATTATAGAATGGGGTATGATGACTTATATCTGGTTCATGTTTGAAAATGAGTATTGTTTCTAAGAGAGGTAGATCGTGTTTATTAGGTTTTGCAATTATTGATAAGTTATTAGATCTAATTGGGTAGTCTAACTGATGGGAGTGGGAACTTATATGTGATTGTGAGGGGTTTGTAAGTCTATTTTTAGCGCGACTATTTGTGTTCGTCGATACGAACTTGGAGTTGGCGTGTGGTTATGCCAACGTACCACGATGTGCAATCACCACATGTATATTTGTAGATAACTGATGAGCACAAGGGCTTTGGAATTTTATCTTTAAATTTAAGGAGCGTAATTTTCGTTCTAATATGAAAATATATTCAACAGAAATTTGTGGATAAATTATATTAATTAGTTTATTAATTTTCCTTTTCAATACGAGCCTTTCAGGACCACAAATTTTCAGGTCCACAAATTTTTAGTTTGTGGTATTTGTGTTGTCAATATTTAAAATTGTTTGAAATTCATATTTGCTTTTTAATTGCATCATATATATATATATATATATATATTATATATATATATATATATATATAATATATATATATATATATATTATACATATATATATATATATATATATATATATATATATACAGGGTGTCCCATAAGTCCGGCATCATAGGAGAAATTCATATTTTTCTATTTCTACAAACCATAATTCATATTTTTCTCTTTCTACAGGCCATAATGTCTGTGAGCAAGGAAGAACGAATCCAGATAATTCTACTCATAGGAAATCGTAGTCAAAGAGAGGCCGCTGCTGAATTTAACAGAGTGCACCCAGACCGCGAGCCAATAACACAGAGTTGTGTTAGCAGACTTGTTGCAAAGTTTAAGGAAAAAGGATCCATAGAAGATAAACCACGCAGTGGACCTTCAAGGAGGTCCACTGACGATGATACAGCGACTGCTATCCTGGCTCATTTTAACAGAAGTCCCAATAAGTCTCTTCGGTGATTGTCCGCCGAGACAGGAGTGTCGAAAAGTAGCATCTATCGCATTATTCAGGCTCACAAATGGCATTCATATAAACTTCAGATCCTACAGAAATTAAGCGAAGATGATTCTGACCGGCGGATGGAATTTTGTGAATGGGCTACGGAACAATATGCTCGGGATGCCAAATTCCCGTCCACCATTCTGTTCAGTGACGAGGCTGTTTTTTATGGAAATGGTGAGGTAAATCGACAGAACACCCGCTACTGGTCTCAAAACAACCCTCATTGGTATACCTCTTCAAAGGAACAAGGTGCATCTCGGGTGATGGTATGGTGTGGCATTTGGAAGGATCGCATCATTGGCCCCCTCTTTTTCGATGAACATGTCACTGGAGGCACCTACCTACGTATGCTCAAGGAAGAAGCATTTCCCAGTGTCTTGAACGAAGAAGGAAATTTCCCAACATGGTTCCAGCAAGACGGCGCTCCTGCACATTACAGCACCCAAGTGAGGGAATACCTGTACCAACAATTCCCTGGTCATTGGATAGGACGTCGAGGGCCTGTGTAATGGCCAGCTAGAAGCCCGGATCTCACGCCACTAGATTTTTATCTCTGGGGCCACTTGAAAGCGCTGGTATACGCAGAGAAAATTAGGATGTTGAACATTTGCGGCAGTGCATTATTGGGGCATGTAACACCATTACTCCTGACATCATTCACCGTGTGCTTGCTGACTGGGTACCACGTCTGAATTTGTGTATTGAAAACAATGGTGGACATATTGAGCACATTCTGTAAATAAAAGCTTTTGTTTTGCCTTTTTTAATTATTTTTCCAATGATGCCGGACTTATGGGACACCCTGTATATATATATATATATATATCATTTTACCACCAAAAAGGACATTAGAATGTGTCGAAAGCTTTGACTATTAAATGTTTGCATATGGACTAGTCTTGTTGTTCTTTATTCAACTAAGGTTTCCACCGCAAAAATCTCTCTCTCTCTCTCTCTTCTCTCCTCTCTCTCTCTCTCTCTCTCTCTATATATATATATATATATATATATATATATATATATATATATAGTGGCCAATCTGTGGGCACCAATATGAGATAGACTCCGGTAATTTATGATTGAGTACTTGACGGAAAGTTTGAAGAGTTAATTATTTGGGGTCACTATTGATTTTATCAGTCAACAGAGAAAAGAATGCACTGCACAGCCTTTTCCTTTAATTAATGAAAAATACGTTCAAAATGAATAAAAATACAATTCCACACATATTTTAAATTAAATGTTAATTACAAAGAAGGACAAAAACACATGAAGTATATAAATGGCTGTAAAAAATAGATTACTGAGTGAATTATACAGTAGATGACGCGCGAATGTACTGTATTTCAGAGTTCTTTTACTGTTGAACAAAATGATAAGTAGGCCGTATCGAGGGCCTGTTTAAATGGATGTTACATGACCCTTTATCATGACCTTCGATACGAACTTGAGAAAAGTATTAAAACTGTAGTCCTGAAAAGGAAAAATATGTAAGTACTACAACATACAGTGTGTATTATATATATATATATATATATATATATATAATATATATAATATATATATTATATATATCGCATTAAATGCTTACACAAGCTATTAAGTTGCATTCGAAATATTCACATTTCGAAATATCCAAAGTACTTGAGTAGACCGTATTACCCTCACTGAACCGAGTGCTGTGAGTGGTCAGCTAAATAATGTTATCTTTAAAACTTTGGAAGTTATACCACGTTTTCTTATCAAAAAATGTGAAGTAATTAGAAATGAAAATTCGGACACTTATAAGCAGTAGCCAAAGAGTGGAGCGTTCGGAAGATAAAAGTTCGGGAATACGAGAGCAAGTTAGGTCGTTGCGTACAGATACGCAACATCAACCTTTGGAATGAAAGTGAGTATAGAGAAAGTAGAAGGGTACAGAAAAGAGGTTGTTATCCGTCACCTCAGACACCCGAGTTTCAGTGGGGAAGAGAAGGTGAGGTTTAGATTAGGAGATGTGGTGTTCAACAGATTCAACATTTGAGGAAAGGCCACGAGTGTTGCAGAAGTTCATGAAAGGTGACTCAGCCGGAGGTCCGAGACATCTTGAATGGGTGATAGTAGAACCAGTCCCGCTACCCGCATCTGCGTTCTTGGTGTCGGCAGAGGGAGAGCCCGAAGAGGGAACGTTTATAGTCCCCTTTTCAGGAAACTCCGAGACACTTAAAAACGATGCCATTTCGTTTTTCTTTTTACTATTATTAATTTTGAAAAGGTTGTGTAATGTGTGAGAAGCTTCTATCATTTACAATTATATTAACACTTATTTCGAAATTTGAAGGAATAGTGTTAATTCTGTATTAGGGCCAGGCCTCCTGTATGGGGAATACTTTTGATCTTTAATGGATGTTCAAGTTTTCCTACCTTTTCACACAGGCAGAGATATTCTAAACCAATTAAACCCAGTAAAATCTACCATATGAATGTAGTGGACTTCTGATACTTGAATTACTTGAACATTTTTGCTGTGACTACTTAATCTATTTACTGCAAGTGAGATTAAATATACTGTAAGGACGAGTGGCGGCTCGTGACTAAAAATTCTAGGGGTGCTGTCTCTAAGAATGGGTTGAAATAATTACTGAAATAAAAGGATGAGCATTGAGCAATGAATAAAAGTTTCAAAAGTTATTGAAAAAGTTATTCAGTGAGCTCATCCTTATAGTGTTCTTGATTATTTCAATTGTAAATAAAAAATTTAGGGGTGCTGTAGTTCCGCAGTGCCTACCGACGAGCCGCCACTGGTCAAGGACGTCACTTACGAATGGAAACAATATTTTTAGTCTCAGCTCAAACTGTCTTTCTAATACTAAATCTTAAAATACAGATAAAAAATAACTTGATTTAAAAATGTTCAGTTGTCTCATTAAACAAAGGTAGATTCTGTCTTACCTAGCAATGTTTCTTTGTTCCTTTGGAAGCAGTCTGGAATTTGCCTAGATTATTTTCGTCTCTAATTTGAGTAATAATCTTGCCACATTAATTTGAATAACGTTTACACCTCATTGTCTGTCGAACTTTATGTTTCATGGTAAAAGGATAAGAAATGGCATACATACAGTAAAGAAGAGATTAGAAGTGAAATATTTTGTATATTTCGAGTGAAGTCTCCTATTTAAGCTGTACAAATACTGTACAGTTTTATGGAATGTTGAAGAATAAGGTTCCCAAAACAAAATCAATGGGTAAAATGAGTTTCCAAAGTTACATCTATCACATACTGAATTGTAGGTCTACCTTTATCCTTTCATTACATACAGTATATACAATTTAGCTCTCTCTGGTCTGCAAAGTTTTTAACTATTTCGAAATATATGGGCAAAGTGAATCCAAATATACTGTATACTTATATAAAAAAAATGGATATTTCATGAAATTTGAAGATATTACAGCCGTATGAACATTTTATACGAGTATAAATTTAAATGCGGTCAAACGTTTTGAATTTAAAAATGAATAATATTTTTTAAAATTTTATCATGAAGGCACACGTATACACAGAAGCTGTTAATTTTAAAAATAATATATATATATATATTATATATATATATATATATATATATATATATAATATATATATATACATCGGCCTAGTAGCCTCATTATATTTCGGAATTGAACTTTTCCACCTGGAAGTTCGGTAGAAAAATTCAGTTTAAAAATCCAGCTACTGAAATAAGTAAAAAGCTATGCGTACTTTAGACATACCAAATGGTACCAACGGAAAGCAAAAGAGTGTTTAAATCAGATATAATTACTTTATCGAAATTTTGCTTGAAAAAGGTTTTATGGTCGAGTGAATATTTCATGTATCCTCTGAAGTCATAAAAATGAGATAAGACTGAAAAGAAGTGCTTCCAGAGTTGGGGAACATTTTTTATACCCCCAAAATTTCATAGTATAATCGGAGGAAAAGCAATCCCTACAGTATAAACGTAATATAATAATAATAATAATAATAATAATAATAATAATAATAATAATAATAATAACAATAATAATGTATTAACGAAAACAAAAAACGGAATCCAACGGTTGACAATATTGTAAATAGTAATTATGCAGTGGCGGACTCTGTTCAATTTTTTTTCTTAATCTTTTTTCAGCAAAACTTTTAAACGGGTCAGTTTTTGTACTGACCACTCATACCAAAGAGGCCCCCATATTCGGTGTCAGTGTCTTGCTTGATACATTAGATTTAAAATACTATTTATCGTGGAGGAAGCCCCTGGTTATCCCCAGCCAGTTGGCCACCGTGCATAAGTTAAGTTTGATATAAAAAAAACGAACTCAAAGAGACCCCCCTCATTGTGAGGCCCTAAGCTGTAACTCACTTAGCTTGTGCCTAAATCCGGCACTGGTCTATTATCCTTGAGGTCCTTCTTCGCCAGATGCCTGATAGTAACACGGGATGGGTGGGAAGGGGCCTTATTATGCATAAAGATGGTTTTTCGTTTGAAACTTAGAGGCTGGCTCTTATACTATTGGGAAAAGTTATCTAAAAATTTGCAATATTATCTTCAGTAAGTTTGATACTTTTATCTACTTCAGAAAGTCCAATAATTTTGTCATCTACAACGCCAGCCTATAACATAATATTTCTGCTTCCTTGCTGTCGCATAAGCTACGTGAGTGTGTTTCTGTTCATCAAAACCCGACTCTGGACCAGGCATCAGTACTATCCATAGTTGCTTTACATTCATCTGTGAATATTACAGTTGAAAAATCTATTTTTATGTATTGCTGGGCCCATTCCAGGCCCTAGTTCTTATATTTTGCAGTTAAAGGAGGCCGTGAAATAGGTGTGGCATCCCTAGCTACTTGACGAAGAACCCGACAATGTGTGCTTTTGGATAAATCTGGAATTTCAGCTATTTGAGATATTTGCTTGCTATGTAAAAGGGGGGTTTCTGAACCACTCGTTTGATACTGCGGATGTCCCTTGGTGTTATGCACTTAAACTCTTTACCTTTGGTCCTTACTCTCTCTTTATTAATGTTATTTACGAAATTCCTGACTATTCGATGGTCTCTGGATAACTGTTTTGATATTTCAAGGGTTGTTTGATCTTCACCCAAGTTCTTAACAATAATTTTTTTCTCGTCTGCTATCAGATCTGATTTTTTATTCATGATTATTACTGACAATGCTTTGGAACTAAGAAAAATTGCAATTAGTGACGTATTTGTAATTCAAAACTTGAAGTTCATTACTTGCCTAAGAGCGAAACACACCAATTTTTCTTTTTTTTAACATAACTATTTCAGTTATGCATTAATAATGTTTTAAATTACAACACAATCTACTCTGTTATATACGAATAAATGCTGAGGATTACACCTTGACAAGTCTTTTCTATAAAAAGTTATGTCAGAAAATGAGAAACGCATAATAACGTGGGACGCACTGTAAATACACACGATTGTATTTGAAAAGTGTTAAATACCTTGGTGTAATTGTTGACGTATATGAACCTTTCACGATTTCATTTTGTATTTGTCTATGGCAGTGGTTCCCAACCTTTTCACCACAAAGGACCCCTTTTATTTTTATTTTTTTCCCACGGACCCCATGTTTTTGAAAGATTCCGTCTACCAAACAAACTGTTTTTATTAACTAATAATTAACTCGTTTTCTCATTTTTCACTATCAAATAAAGGACATATAAGTGAGTATGCAATTAAAATACAGCGTATTAAAAAAGTATTAATAATTCCAGCCAAGAGCAAGGGAACTTGAAATTTTAGCCTGAGCGCCCTTATCGTGGGTAAATGTACGATTTTCATTGGAGCCTCTCGAAATATTGAAAGCTCACGGACCCCCAGTACTACCTTCGCGGACCCCCAGGGGTCCGGGGACCCCAGGTTGGGAACCACTGGTCTATGGTAATGAAAACCTAATAATATCGGGTAAAATGTCGATATTTAAAACAACACTGTCCATTCCGAAAATGACTGTCTTTCTAACTTAGCGATATGTCAAACATGAAATGGTTTGACTAAATATTGTGCTTCGCTGTCGAATTCATCACAACTCTGTCAAAAATTGGTGGCATTTTGTCAATTTGCTGTGTATTTTGTCTCATCTCGTTTGACAGAATACTGGATCATTTGAGTCTGGGGTTTGACAAATGACTGTTATTTTGTTAGTGATTATTAATTAGTAATGAAAATACTTGGATGAAACACAAGAATAGGGTTTTGCCCTTGCCCCAGGTAAGGTAGTCATATGCATTGCATTTCATTAAAAGTAAGATAGTCAGATAATAAGTCAGTAAATCCAAATTTCTTTAAGAAATTAATATATTAAGATAATAAATCAGTAAATCTAAGTTACTTGTCAACTGCAGTACTAAACTGTTTGTTGTTAAAACAGTCAGCTTACACTTCTACAACATGTGAAAGTTCTCAGATGCACTGTTTTTCATTAACAAGTAGGGTAGCCAGATAATGTCAGTAAATTCTAGCTACTATGCAAGTGCATAAGTCAGATATTGTTACATACGTAAATTAATTTGTATATTACTTTGGGAACCTGTAATTACCGTAGTGTCATAATATATATGAGTTATTAAAAAATTGACTGTTTAACGCTAACAGAATTATGAAGAATTCTGGAATGATAAATCCAGCAGGAAGTGGGTCATCTAGTAAACGCCAAAAACGTTTATAAAACCTCAATAGAACGTTTACGACATTTACTAAACATCCCATATTTTGCTGTTAAGACAGTCAATCAACTGATGATTTTGTAATATTTTTCTGTAATCTTAGGATAAATGACTAGGAGCCTTTTTTTATTATGGAACTTAAATAACCTTCATCAAACAACTAGGAAACCGACTCCAAATTTTTTTGTGTGTAGGTTCTATGAGGAAAAACAGGGTTTATCCTAAATTTCTATAAAGTAGTGCATAGACTGTGTGATTCATTGTTTGGTAACACATTCACTCATGCCATTAATACTATTAAACTCATAAGTATAAATATATAATGCATGTTTTAGTAGGAAAAACAAGAAGGACGATTTACTATTTTCCAAACTTTAGGCCTCTAAAAGTGACTCACTCAACCTATAATAGGCCATAATTCAAACAGTTAGGTATCTTACCAAACACTTAAAATACAACATTCGAACAAGTACCAGTCCATAGCGAATTCTATAAAGAAAATTACTTCACGGAACTACTTGAAAGAATGAATAATTTATGCTCAGATGAAAAATAACCAAAAGTAAATACCGTAAACATATTAAAAGAATAAATCTCCAGCGTTCATGCCATTAATAACGAGATAAAGCATTCAGCTTAAATTATAGATTGATTTCAATATTTCCTCACTCTACTTTGTTTATGTTAATCAGCTGATCGGATTACGCTTTGGTCAAGAGCACTATCAGGGAATCCATTTTTAAGGGAAGCACTCAAATTCCATCGATGAAAAATAATTTTCTAGACTGCATATTCAGCAAATGAAATTACAGACATACACTAAGTAAAATTTATTGTTGAATATCTATCTATCTATCTATCTATCTATGTTGATCAGCGAAGTTAAGCGACATTGGGTCTGGGTAGTAGTTGGATGGGAGACCGTCCTCCGCGACCAGTTTATGTAGCAACCTGTGGTTCGGATCCCACGTAAAGCTGTAGGTCCCCTCCGTCATATGACCTTAGATGTTGCGAAGGAGGTTCAACAACCCCAATAAAAAAAAAATATATATATATATATATATATATCAGACTCGGCACAACTGCTTTAAGGTGATAATTTCACCGCTCCTTCAAATAAAACTTTTTCGTCAACTAAAACCTCGCCAAAAATCTATGAACAGTTTGAAAGTGGTCAATCTGGCCAACTTTGTTAAAATATGACAAGCTTTCATTTTCAGTGCAGCATTCTAAAGTTCTAAAGGATCTGTTATAAAGCAAATTTAGGTCTCTCTCTCTCTCTCTCTCTCTCTCTCTCATCAGTGACGCCATATATATATATATATATATATATATATATATATATATATATATGATGCAAACCCACAAGGAAAAAGAAGAAATGATTCCAAGGCCTTTCGTGTATTCAACAGTACACCTCGTCCGGGAATTCTCTGAGGAGGTGTACTGTTGAATACACGAAAGACATTACTTTATTTCTATGTAAAGGGAAGTTTCGCGTTTAGTAACTTCACTCTTCTTTCGATTCATCCACCATCCATCCAGTAGCCTATATTGGTTTCTGATTTCCATCTTCCCACACGGATGGGGTGGGGTTGGAAGCACAACGCTTATAGGACCATTTCAAAACCGCATTTGGAACCAAACCAGCCCCTAAGCCACCCCAACCAAGAGGGATGATAGTAAAAGGATTAATAGAAATTACAAAAGTATGAATGTTGATAAGGGTGTGTGGTAAGTCAAACAATCTATGCTTTGGCTTTCGCTAGGCCCCATTGAGAGCATTGCCAGCGGAAGGAATTATCTCGCGGTGAAAGATTGTCTAATTCCAATTCATCCATGCAGAAACGTTACACCCAAACTTAAGTAAACAGAAATATTTATTATGTACAGTTGTGGAGGAAAGTTCATCAACGTCGCTATGTATGATGTTTATGATTGGTAGCGATTTTCCATTGACTGGATATCTTGATGGAAGCGTTCCCCCTGTTCGTCACTCACCGCGCCAAGGTTTTCGGGAAAGAAATCTAGATACGAATGTGAAAAATATATTTTCAAGGACATGCGACAGCCCATTTCTTGATATGCATCGAGCAGTTTCTGAACTCCATCTTTGTATGCGGGAGACTTGTGGTTACCCAAGAAGTTTCCACATATCCATTTGAAAGCCTGCCATGCTTTTAGTTCTAAGGCATTGAGGCTTCCTTCAAAGCCTCCATCCTGCAGAACCTCCCTGATTTTGCGGCACTGATGTTTGCAAATTTCTCAAGAAGGTATCGAAACCGTCTCGAATTCGCCTTACCCATCGCTTTCACAAAATTTTTCATTAAGCCGAGCTTAATGTGGAGAGGTAGCATGAAAATCTTCTTTGGATCAACTAAAGGAACACACTGGACACTGCCCATTCTTGGCTCGTATGTGCTTCTTTGATGCTAGTCACGTCTGATGTGACACACACTCCTTGTATGCCCATTAACATACCAATGACTTTGAGATCACCACAGAAATTCCATTGATGAGTGCTGTATTGGATTGCTTCGAGTAGTACATTCATGTTATCGTACGTCTCCTTTAGATGAACGGAGTGGGCGATCGGGATGGACGGCTTTAAGTTCTCGTTATGCAGGAGAACCGCTTTCAAGCTTCGCTGTGAGGAATCAACGAAGATGCGCCACTCAGATGGTGTGTGTACCTGTGACAAGTTCTTGAAAAGTCCATTGATCTCATGGCAATAGCAGAGCGGACCGTCTACTGTAAAGAATGTCGCCAAACCATGGTTTCGTTTTCGATAGTGACACACTCTGACGTTCTTCTCAAGTAAGTGTTTCTGCTTGAGTCTCGAGGAGAGAAGTTCTGATTTCTCTTTCGAGAGGGCTAGGTGTCTAATAAGGTCATTCAACTCGTTTTGGGTAAACCTCTCCGGCTCCGATTGCTCTTCGTTAGGTGTGTAGTCAAGATCGGACGAAGGTCCCGCATCTCCGCCAATGGCACCTTCGTCGGATTCCCTTTCGTCTTCTAAAGAATCGAGTCCATGCTGTGGAGGTACCGGAATCAGCATCGTGTCATCGTGAGGGATCGGTCTGATCGCGGAGTCTACGTTCGGATAAATGATGTTATGCTTGTTCTTCACGAAGAATCCAGTTATGTTAACATTGCAAAAGTAACAATCACCATGATGGTCTCACGGCTCCCTCCATATCATGGGTATAACGAACGGTATCAACTTTTTCCCTTGGTTCAACCAGTCACGTAATCCATTTGAACAAACGGTACAGATAACATGTGGCGCCCACGCCTTACCTTGGTCGCCTAGTGGACAACCGAAGTATAACCGGTAAGTTTTCCGAAGATCCATCGTGATTGTACGCCGTTGTGATTTAGTCGCGAACGAGTCGCACACATAACAGAAATTGTCGGGGTGATTTTTACACTTTCGAGGCATGATGATCGATGAGTGGGTTGATGTAAATCACCTAAAAAAATAAAATGTGTAAGTGGGCGACACAAAACAAAACAAAGCTCAACACACAACTAGACCTGTGACTGTTACGCCGAAGAATAAAAGGGTGTACATGTGCAACGTTTGCAAATTTGTGACCAGCAACTGCTCTCACCTAAAATACCACAAGACAACCTGTGGAAAGCCTAAGTTAAAACGACAAAATGCCATACATGAGGGGTACAGAAACGGTAAAGCAAAAACCTACACCTAAGCTGCAACCACAAAATACTCCGCTACATGTATAAAGGACGCATATTATATATTGTGTATATATAATATTATATATTATATTATATATAGTTATATGCATATTATGCATATTATATATATTATATATAGTATTATATATATATATATATATATATATATAATATATATATATAATATATATATATATACAGGGTGTCCCATAACCATTTTTTCAATACACAAATTCAGACGTGATACCCAGTCAGCAAGCACACGGTGTATGATGTCAGGAGTAATGGTGTTACATGCCCCAATAATGCGCTGCCGCAAATGTTCAACACTCCTAATTTTCTCTGCGTATACCAGCGCTTTCAAGTGGCCCCAGAGATAAAAATCTAGTGGCGTGAGATCCGGGCTTCTAGCTGGCCATTTCACGGGCCCTCGACGTCCTATCCAATGACCAGGGAATTGTTGGTACAGGTATTCCCTTACTTGGGTGCTGTAATGTGCAGGAGCGCCGTCTTGCTGGAACCATGTTGGGAAATTTCCTTCTTCGTTCAAGACAGTGGGAAATGCTTCTTCCTTGAGCATACGTAGGTAGGTGCCTCCAGTGACATGTTCATCGAAAAAGAGGGGGGCCTATGATGCGATCCTTCCAAATGCCACACCATACCATCACCCGAGATGCACCTTGTTCCTTTGAAGAGGTATACCAATGAGGGTTGTTTTGAGACCAGTAGCGAGTGTTTTGTCGATTTACCTCACCATTTCCATGAAAAACAGCCTCGTCACTGAACAGAATGGTGGACGGGAAATTGGCATCCCGAGCATATGAATTATGGTTTGTAGAAATAGAAAAATATGAATTTCTCCTATGATGCTGGACTTATGGGACACCCTATATATATATTATGATCGGTCTCATTTCAAAAGCTAGACGTGCTAGAGGAAAACCGAAAACAGATTTGGAATCAGCGTCCCAACATCTATCTAGCCCACCCATAATTATATCTGATGAAAAATACGTGTTGTCCACTGTAATTACTAAATATATGTATATATTAATAATAGCTCAGAATCACTCTAATAATAATAATGAATGGTAACAAGTTGTGTACTTACATACAATGATAAATGATCAATTCCACACTAAATACTTAGGTGATTAAAATATTAATATAAAATAATTTAAATTAATAATGAGCAAAATGTTAGTAAAATGACAAATTAGACAATCAATCAGATACACACAAAAGAAGATAGACTTCAGTCTCTTTTCAGGAGCTGCGAAAAATGCGTCAGATCTGGGCAAAAGCCAAACGCCCAATATCAGATGACATAACAACTGCACTCACAAGACTTATGAATGAGTCAATAGTACAAGGTGCATTCCATGATTACCTGAAGAGAGCCAGGGTTTATCTAGTATTCAAATCAGGCAGCCCTGATTCTCCATCCAATTACCGGCCAATCTCCGTATTACCAACCTTAAGTAAAGTATTTAAAAAAATCGTGTAAAATAAACTAACCAAATTCTTAACTAAATACATCCCAGCAAAAACGCAATTTAGATTTAGAGAAGGTCACACCACAGAAGATGCTATCAAGATGCTATTGGAAAATATCTATAAAACCTAAACTAAAAAACACACAATCTTAGTTTTCATCGACCTATCGAAAACCTCCGAAACGCTCTCACGTATCGAAGTAGACAAACTAAACACATATGGCATAAGGAAAAAAATGCTAGATCGTTACCAGTATGTTATTGTGAAAGACATTTCATCAGAATATGCTGTATTGAAATGTTTAGTTCCACAAGGTTCTATCCTTAGGCTCTTACTTTTCTTAATGCATGTAAGTAATTTTTGTCAATCAATCACATTAAACTGTATTCATTATGCAGACGATACAACACTCACTTCTGCACACCACAATATCAAATCTCTAATAAATAAAATGAACAGGCAATTAGATCATGTCTATAAATAGATGTGTGCAAATAAGCTTTTATTGAATGTGACAAAATCATTATATACGATTACAACTAAAAAACCTGCGATCGTGCACACTACTTTAATAATTGGAAATACTTCTCTTGCAAAAGTTAATGAAGTTAAAGTTCTTGCTATCAAGTTAGATGACAAATCAAATTTCAAAAGCCAGGACGACATATCAAATCGAAAATATCTGGATTTCTCAAAATAACACTCAAACTCAAAAAACAATTCCCCAAAATGCTCTTCTTACACTGTATTACTTACAGTATCTATTCATCCACACTTACAGGATGGAATTACAGCACAGAGTAGTACAAAGAATTATATAAGATATTCGCTAGAAGTAATTCATAAAAAAAATGCGAATGAACTCTCTCAAACAATAACATCAAACAATCTCATACCTCTCCAATGTTCAGAGATTTAAATATTCTAAAACTAAACGACTTATATAAACTAACTATCGGTATCAGTATGTACAACGTTGCTAATAACAGAAATTGTACTTTGCCCATTCACAGGGCGATAACCCGCATCGTCTCAACCATAATCATAATTCAAGCTTCCTAATGAATTCATACTCAAGCCAAATTAGTCACTGCAAATCTGCCACAAAGGAACGGATATTTGGAACTCTATAACTATAAATGTTAGACAAGCACCATCATTAATTTCGTTTCGTAACTCACTAAACCAACCCTTTAACTCTTATTAATGTATAACATCCCACTTATATATATATATATATACACACACACACGGTATGTCTGTGCGTGTGAATATATATATATATATATATATATATATATATATATATATATATATATATGTATATATACAGGGTGGGCGGAAAGTAGCTCCCTATTTTGGATTGGTAAAAAAATACGTATATTATCCATTTATTTCAGAAGAAATAATATGAAAAGGTAGGCATACATGGTAGGTTTTCTCTAAAATTCAATGTGGGCTCCAACTCTTTCCACCAGCTTCTGGAGCCGCCCAGGAATGGCGTCCACTGACTTTAGCAGGAACTCCGGCGGGATGGAGGACATGACTTCCCGAATTCGGTCCTCCAGTTCTTCCAATGTCCTCGGTTTGGTGCGGTAGACTTCTTCCTTTACCCACCCCCAAAGAAAGAAGTCGCACGGTGTCAAGTCGGGGCTCCTGGCTGGCCATTGATGTGGACCACGACGACCCATCCAACGCCCAGGGAAGTGGGCATCCAGCCACTCACGGACAACAAGAGCGAAGTGCGGAGGGGCGCCATCTTGCATAAATATCAGATCGTCGATGTTCTCCCATGTGCTGACAACCGGCCAGACCTCGTTTCGCAACATAGCAAGGTACCGCTCAGCATTCATGGTGTTGCGCAGAAGGAACGGGCCCACAACCTGATCTGAGGTCATACCACACCACACCGTTACACGGAACCGATTCTGCCGTTTTTCAGCGGTAACCGTGCGACTTTTTTCTTTGGGGGTGGGTAAAGGAAGAAGTCTACCGCACCAAACCGAGGACATTGGAAGAACTGGAGGACCGAATTCGGGAAGTCATGTCCTCCATCCCGCCGGAGTTCCTGCTAAAGTCAGTGGACGCCATTCCTGGGCGGCTCCAGAAGCTGGTGGAAAGAGTTGGAGCCCACATTGAATTTTAGAGAAAACCTACCATGTATGCCTACCTTTTCATATTATTTCTTCTGAAATAAATGGATAATATACGTATTTTTTTACCAATCCAAAATAGGGAGCTACTTTCCGCCCACCCTGTATATATGTGTGTGTGTGTGTGTGTGTGTGTGTGTACATATTGCAACATATAAATGTTACTAAACCAAAAAATCGCTGTCCCTTTTAAAAAAAAAATTTAGAGGCTTTTTATATACAGGGTGTACATAAAGTCAGGATCTATTTTTGTGAAGCACTTGGAAATTATATGGAATTCAATCATAAAATGATAAAGTGGTAACATTTATTAAATAATTAAGAGTAGGATTCGACGTGACGCCCATCAGTATCCCTGCACAGCTCAAATCGTTCCGCAGCATTTCTAAACACATTCTGGAGCATTTGCGGGGTTATGTTATCTGCAGTAGTTCGTACACGTGTACGTAAGTTTTCAAGACTCGTAATCTTCGTCTGATAGACGTGCGACTCGATAAAGCCCCATGCAAAGAAATCTAAAGGGGTTAAATCTGGTCATCTCGCGACACAAGGTCTGTTGCTTCCGCGTCCGATCCAGCGATTTGGAAAACGTCCATTTAGATAATCCTGAACAATTTTGGCATAGTGACAAGGAGCACCATCATGTTGATTCTAAGGGGATAGGATTCGTGTCATAACATGACGTAATGAGAATCTATAAATAGATCCAGTAATTGTTTAAACTTCATTCTTATAGTCGGTGTTGCATCGGAGTGACGTGTATTATTTACTGTTCAAGATGTATCGAAGAAGGAAGTTTGTTCCTCGAAAAAGGAAGTACGTTCCTCGGAGGAAACCTAAATGGCGTTCAAAGGAGAAGATAGTTACAGCTTCAATGAAATTTGTTTATTTATCTAAAAATACTTTTGGTGTTAATAGTGATGGGTTTTATACCTTGAGTTTGGATTTTCTAACTAAAGAGTCTAAATCTACCATTTTAAAATTTAATTATTATCAAGTAACGGGTGTATCATTTCATAGTATTCCAGAAATGAATATGTCTGGATATGTGATTAATTTTGAAGATTCAATAGGTCGTAAGAAGGGGGGTAGGGAAAGATTGGAGGGACCTAATGTAGGGATATCTCCATCTCCATATTTAATTGTTCCAAATTGTGTTTTGTTTGAACCTAATCTTGACTCGTCTCATAGTGCAGAGCAAGTAATGCATCATCCAAGAACAAAGTGGTTCTCACCTTTTAAAGAGTTTAGAATGTATCGTAGATTGAAACAGGTCTGTGAGTTAGGTGATGCAGTAACTGCCCAATTCCCTAATACTTTAATGAAAATATCTACAACTGATTTAACTAAACCGTTAGGTCGTATTTATGTTGGTAAATATACCCCTGAAGGATCTCAAAAAAATGAGTATGCATTTACCTATGTTAATCGTATTGTATTTTATGTTAAGCTGTACGGTATGAAACAATAAAAAATTAAAAAAAAAAAAAAAATTTTTGGATTACCCTGTAACTGCACAGAAGTCCTTAGTATTACCTAGGACTTCGCGTTTGTGGTGTCTTTAAAGGGCAGAGCAATTGACGTCATAAAGCGTGGATGACGTCATACATATCTAATCTATCTGTACATCCGGTTTACGTTTTATAATACCAATGATTTTGATAATAATAATGATGGTAATAATTAATTTGATTAGCTTAGTAAGAGAACGAACGTTGCGAGACGTGAAGTTGACCGCCCTTAACATTAATCTTTTGGCAGCCTCGCAGAGTTAGAGCCTCGCAGAGTTAGAGAGATACCGGCAGAACAGTATCAAGTTACAAAAGGTCATTTGGGGTTCTGTAGTGCCCAATCAATATTTTATTTAAGTTTGTTATGAAAATAGTATTCATATGGGTAGAGTACCTAAGGTTTCAAGACTCGTAATCTTCGTCTGATAGACGTGCGACTCGATAAAGCCCCATGGAAAGAAATCTAAAGGGGTTAAATCTGGTCATCTCGCGACACAAGGTCTGTTGCTTCCGCGTCCGATCCAGCGATTTGGAAAACGTCCATTTAGATAATCCTGAACAATTTTGGCATAGTGACAAGGAGCACCATCATGTTGATTCTAAGGGGATAGGATTCGTGTCATAACATGACGTAATGAGAATCTATAAATAGATCCAGTAATTGTTTAAACTTCATTCTTATAGTCGGTGTTGCATCGGAGTGACGTGTATTATTTACTGTTCAAGATGTATCGAAGAAGGAAGTTTGTTCCTCGAAAAAGGAAGTACGTTCCTCGGAGGAAACCTAAATGGCGTTCAAAGGAGAAGATAGTTACAGCTTCAATGAAATTTGTTTATTTATCTAAAAATACTTTTGGTGTTAATAGTGATGGGTTTTATACCTTGAGTTTGGATTTTCTAACTAAAGAGTCTAAATCTACCATTTTAAAATTTAATTATTATCAAGTAACGGGTGTATCATTTCATAGTATTCCAGAAATGAATATGTCTGGATATGTGATTAATTTTGAAGATTCAATAGGTCGTAAGAAGGGGGTAGGGAAAGATTGGAGGGACCTAATGTAGGGATATCTCCATCTCCATATTTAATTGTTCCAAATTGTGTTTTGTTTGAACCTAATCTTGACTCGTCTCATAGTGCAGAGCAAGTAATGCATCATCCAAGAACAAAGTGGTTCTCACCTTTTAAAGAGTTTAGAATGTATCGTAGATTGAAACAGGTCTGTGAGTTAGGTGATGCAGTAACTGCCCAATTCCCTAATACTTTAATGAAAATATCTACAACTGATTTAACTAAACCGTTAGGTCGTATTTATGTTGGTAAATATACCCCTGAAGGATCTCAAAAAAATGAGTATGCATTTACCTATGTTAATCGTATTGTATTTTATGTTAAGCTGTACGGTATGAAACAATAAAGAAATTAAAAAAAAAAAAATATTTTTGGATTACCCTGTAACTGCACAGAAGTCTTAGTATTACCTAGGACTTCGCGTTTGTGGTGTCTTTAAAGGGCAGAGCAATTGACGTCATAAAGCGTGGATGACGTCATACATATCTAATCTATCTGTACATCCGGTTTACGTTTTATAATACCAATGATTTTGATAATAATAATGATGGTAATAATTAATTTGATTAGCTTAGTAAGAGAACGAACGTTGCGAGACGTGAAGTTGACCGCCCTTAACATTAATCTTTTGGCAGCCTCGCAGAGTTAGAGCCTCGCAGAGTTAGAGAGATACCGGCAGAACAGTATCAAGTTACAAAAGGTCATTTGGGGTTCTGTAGTGCCCAATCAATATTTTATTTAAGTTTGTTATGAAAATAGTATTCATATGGGTAGAGTACCTAAGGTTTCAAGACTCGTAATCTTCGTCTGATAGACGTGCGACTCGATAAAGCCCCATGGAAAGAAATCTAAAGGGGTTAAATCTGGTCATCTCGCTGGCCAAGGTCTGTTGCTTCCGCGTCCGATCCAGCGATTTGGAAAACGTCCATTTAGATAATCCTGAACAATTTTGGCCTAGTGAGAAGGAGCACCATCATGTTGATAGACGACGGGGATAGGATTGTTAGTACCGTCGTCTATCAACATGATGGTGCTCCTTGTCACTATGCCAAAATTGTTCAGGATTATCTAAATGGACGTTTTCCAAATCGCTGGATCGGACGCGGAAGCAACAGACCTTGGCCAGCGAGATCACCAGATTTAACCCCTTTAGATTTCTTTGCATGGGGCTTTATCAAATCGCATGTCTATCAGACGAAGATTACGAGTCTTGAAAACTTACGTACACGTATACGAACTGCTGCAGATAACATAACCCCGCAAATGCTCCAGAATGTGTTTAGAAATGCTGCGGAACGATTTGAGCTGTGCAGGGATACTGATGGGCGTCACGTCGAATCCTACTCTTAATTATTTAATAAATGTTACCACTTTATCATTTTATGATTGAATTCCATATAATTTCCAAGTGCTTCACAAAAATAGATCATGACTTTATGTGCACCCTGTATATGCAAAATTCAGTTTTACTTCGGGTCTAGTCACGAGTAATATAAATTATATTTTGAAAGTTTCCATTATATTTTATTACTTTAAGATTGTATAACTTTTCATTTGTAAGAAAAGAAATTGATTATTTATTATTGGTATTTGATCATATATATATTTTTTACCGTATTCTTTACTATATTTTTTTCTTTTATTATTTTTAAGATTATCTCAGTTTTCATTTGTAATAATGACAGAATTAATTAAATGCAACTTTATTTTATTTTTTATTATTTCTGTTTATTTTTTATTTTCTGCTGTAAAGACTGAGATAGATAGATAGATAGATAGATAGATAGATAGAATAACCTTTATTAATAATAATAAAATAAATAATTTTTTTCAATTTACAATGACATGAATAACTGTAAAGACTGAGATAGATAGATAGATAGATAGAATAACCTTTATTAATAATAATAAAATAAATAATTTTTTTTCAATTTACAATGACATGAATAATTGTGAAGCTCGACTATTTATTTTATTTAATTTGGCCCTTAAGCTTTAGGCTTTACTGATGAATCTAAAATTTTCTACCTCTGCGGTATCAGCTCAAAACATGATAATCTGGAATATGTTGACTGAACATGTGTGTGCATTAGCGTAAATTATTTACCCCGCAGAAAAATTCGACCCGTTTAGTAGTACGGAGTTGTGGCTGTGTGTGTAAACTGAGTGATAAGTGGAATGACTCCCTGTACTACCTTCTTCTTCATTATACTGAATGTGGAGCAGAAAAAGATGTAATGAAATGTTTATGAATGACTATAAATACAGGGTGTCTCAAAAGTCACTATCTATTTCGGTGACATTAGATGTTTTTTTAAAAATGCTATGCTGGCATAAAGATATGTACTTCTGGTGCAAATTTGTGTATTTAAAAAAAGTTAATTGGTTTATTATCTTGACATGCTTGAACAATTCCTCGAACCTCAACTTCTTACAGATGGCATTCTTGACACAGTAGTTTTTCAGCAGGATGGAGCACCGTGCCATTATGCAATAATTGTACGTGATTATCTTGACAGACGCTTCCCCGGTCGCTGGATTGGTCGTGGAGGAACACAACCATGGGCAGCACGTTCACCCGATTTAACACCATTAGATTTTTTCGCCTGGGGTTTCATTAAGTCTAAGGTGTACACTGGTAGAAGAATTAGTGATGTAGCCGAACTTCGAAATCGTATTACCGATGCAGTTCAGAAAATAACACCTCAAATGCTGGAAAGTGTGTTCCGGGAAACAACTTATCGCTTTGAGCTCTGTAGAGACACTGATGGTCGCCATGTGGAGACAGATAAATAAATAGCACTAATTCTTTGTGGCACTTACTTTGAAATAAATCTATTTTTCATGTCTTAAACCAGTTTTTCGTAATTCCCATTATTTTTCAAAATAGATAGTGACTTTTGAGACACCCTGTATATGAATTATTGTTGGAAAGTGTACGAACCCAATGAAATTGGAGAGAAAAACAAAGGTGTACAATTGAATTTCTAAGTGCGCATACAGATGAGTATCTAACTTTACCTTTATTATTGAAGCATAAATGTAGCAAAAATGCTAAAACTTGATCAAAACTTGTACAAAGTTGTGTATTTTTATAAGTTTGAGAATAACACATGAATTTTTCAGAGTTTTCATTGCGCGCTTTTGTATGTGTGCACGCGTAGGCAACTAGGCATAAATGAGGTGGAATGTGTGACAATTCACATATGTAGTGGAGTAAATTTTTTGTGAGGTAATACTTTTGGTACCTCGGAAAATTAAAAAAATTATATTCAAAAACTAGAAACCTTTTTAATGTTGAAAAAAGAAGTATGTTGGTCCTGATTAGGCTTGGTTATGTTAGGTTAGTTATGATTTGGTTAGATTAAGTTAGGTTAAATTAGCGAGTATTTCACTATTTAATGACTGAATGACTTTTGGGAAAAGTAGGCAAACAGTTTTATTAAATAATATGTGTATGCTGAAAATACTGCTGGTGTCTGCCTTGCTCGATTTGTACGTTTAGATCAGTGGTGCACAAACTTTTTTGATGTGAGGGCCAAACCAACCATCTGTTTTATATGTAGGGGCCAGATATATAGATATTCTATTTTTTATAAATATGCATTTTTATAACCAGGGGTAATATTTCAGATTTTTCACTTTTTCATTGAATTGAAAAGACCCGTGGGGCCACTGAAAAGACCCGTGGGGACCACATTTGGCCCGCGGGCCAGGATTTGTGCATCACTGGTTTAGATGCTCAAAGCTTGAACTTAAAAATATGACCTGATTTTGCGTTCTGGATCATCTTCGAAACAATATATGCAATCGTAACTCTTTTGACCAAATATTGACCAAATTTCATCAGAGAAACAAATTTTTATTACTTTATGAGTAACTAATTAAATCTGGTAAAGAAACTATAAAAAATAGAGCCAAGAGTGCTGTAGGTCACTGGCTTTTCTTAATTTGCTGAGAGAAAAGAAAAGAACAAAAGTTAATAAATAAATAAAAGAGAAGAGAGAGAGGGAGGAGAGAGAGAGAGAGAGAGAGAGAGAGAGAGAGAGAGAGAGAGAGAGAGAGAGAGAGAGAGTGTGTGTGTGTGTGTGTTTTTAGACACTATATGTACATATATATACTGCATCAAATATAACAATTTGAACATGCTTGAATATGAAAATGACTCCCATATTGAATCTAAAGAGATCAAGAGGCATTTCCTTTGCCCATTATATTATCTGCCAGAAAGATAAGCAAGAAAATACTCCAGAAAGAATTCGACAAGGGATGGCCATATTAAAAGGGTCAACTAATTTGAGGAAAAAATTGAGACACTAAAAGTATTGATGCCATAGAAAGAATTTACTTGGTCTTCACAAGCAGCAACCATCAGAACCCATTGAAGTGGCACAAGTCATGTTATACATGCTACACCAGCAAAGAAAAGATAGCAAGGCTACAAAAGATTAGTAGAACTTCGAGACAATGCACAAGTACAGCAACTAGTACCACCATCAAATACAAACCCAGTACAAAGAGTCATACACCTAAAGTATTCGGACTGCGCAGTACTGTGAAGCAAATGAACTGGAATGCATGCATGTTTTGCGAGGTATTTGATTCAAATCAAAAACTTTCTTCAATTACAACACTCAAGATAAGCCGACGTATAATGAAAGTAGCTTAACATGATTTCACTTTAAGTGTGCGATTGGCAACAGTCAATAACCTAATAGCTGTTGAAGGAAAATACCATCGTAATTGTCATAAAGAATTCGCAAGACGTACCACCTCATCTGAAGTCAAACGCCAATCTTCTAACACAGACATTCAACAGCTCAACAAAGACATGTTTTGGAGCTCATTAACGATATTATACACTTGTTGAAGGTGTTGGTTTGTAATACCCCTGCGTTTTATCAGCCGAAGGGCAACATTCAAGGAGAAACTCCAAGCTCTTGCTGTATTTGATTTTATTCCACTTAGAGATCAACTGATTGAAGGCAGGAAAACAATACTAGTACCATAGAAGGTAACCATTCCAGTCTACCAGCCACATGATATATTTCTTGAAATGATACGTGTGGCACTCAAACTTAGCTCTAATGTGAAGAGTCATCCTGTCTACAAAGGAGTTGATGTTACTGAAGAAGAAACAATGGCTTGTGTGGCAAAGTGTTTCCTGTTTATTCGTCTGCTTCTTGGTGGACAGCAACTTCTTGACTGTGAAGGTGAAGATGACAATGAGGAGGAGCATACAGATGATAAGATGCATATTAAGGTTCTATGTATTTCACAAGAGTTACTTTATAAGTGGCGGAAAACACTGTACTCCAAAGTATGTGGGCCTAGGTTGTGCTTTGCACCAAGCAACACGATCAAGGTGGCTAGTAGAGCTCTTTCATAGTGCTGGTCACACAGTCAATCACACAGTCACACAGTCACACAGTCAGCGGATTGATATAGCTTTAGCAGAAACACTCTCAAACCAATGGACTGAAATACAGGAACAGTTATACCACCAAAACTAGTGCCCGAACGACTTGTACATTTTACATGCGACAACATTGACATCAATGACAGTGGTCTTGATGGTAAAAATTAGCTTCCATGCTACCCAGGTGGCATTATGGCAAGGAAGTCCAGGAGCAGATCTGAAATTGTCAACTATCACACATTCAAAGAATATGACACTCATTGTTCCAGCTTTGAGCTATGTTATCAAAACACATCCTAAGTGTATTAAACATTGCAATATTCTCCTGATGACTGTTGCTAGAAACTTGTATTGCATATATTTTGTGTACATCATTTGCTATATAAATTAAAGGTTTCTTTTAGGATTATTTAGGATTATTTTTACTTCCTATGTGTTATAAATACAGAAAACTATTTCGAAATATCTATTTTCTATTATGGTTTGGTTTGTTATACCCCTCAGTAGAAGAGAAATTTATGTATTTCACGTCTGATCCGAAAAATTGGGTCTTATTTTTAATTAAAAATTTGAACTTCTAAAGGTAAAAATCGAACCTGACAGACACCAGAAATGGATTCAGTATATCCAAATTATGTTAATAAAGTGTTTGCTAACTTTTCTCCAAGGATGTTTCTAGGATTCCGTTTTAAGGAAAATCGACCCAAGCTTATCACGCCCTTCTCAGTTCGATTGCACTAAGGTTGGGCTAAGTTAAATTAGGTTTGATTAATTAGTTATTAGATATATGGATTTAAATGTGCACACACACACACACACACGCGTGTGTGTGTGTGTGGTGTGTGTGTGTGTGTGTGTGTTGAATTATGCGCTAATATTGTGTCCTGATAAGATTTTTTTTGGAATAACTTAAAAGAACAAAGCAGAAACTGAATATTAACGAAGATGGTGGACACTTTAATGTAAAAAAAAACCTAACTTTCCAGAATTTAAAACATTATACAGAAAATTTCCGTACATTAGTAAAAAGATGTTGAATAAAGCAACAGAAGACAAAGTCATCACGAAATGTTTATAACTTAAAAGACATTTTGTCTAAAAACTAAAATAAAACTAAAATAATTCGTTATATATACAATTCTAAATACACAGAGAGCTGTATTTCCATCACTCCGGAGAAAATCCTTCCGTCAGACAAAGCCGCATTTATGAAAGCATAACTTTCGATCCGATTTTTCACAGATTGGTGGAATTTCATCAATCTATAAAACTAATTAATCCTTCTTTTTGGTAACTGTTTTCGTCCATTTGAAGTTGAAACTAACTTAAGCTTATTTTTTATTTTGTCTCGTTCTCATTCCAAAATGAATTCACTGAAATTTATTTTTTATACTAGAATGTCTTTATTTAACTCTAGCTTCAGTTACGCGCATTATATATATAAAGAAACAAATATATAAATTTTTTCCCACTAACCGGATTTGGATCGATGACAGCGAGAACCCTTCACGCAATATAGGCAGTCCTTTTCTCACTATCTCACTAAGCCAAGTGGTGTTAGAGAAATGGTTCAACCTACTGGGTATTTATAGTTCTGCCCTTCATTACAATTTTATTAAACAATCGATTTAAGTAAAACAAATTTTTTTTTTGCACTTAAAAATTTTATATTGAGGAAATAATTATAAAAAATGTATTTTGTAGACTAAGAGAAATAATACTAATTCTCGATGGACGGATTATTTCTAGGGTCATTTTATAAATGTATGAAACCTTAAAATTTCGTAGCAGTCGGTCATAGGTCATACCCGAACAATACACATTTTATTTCCTTTATACATTTACTACATGCACGATAACAACCATACGATTTGAATTTTCGCTTTATATAAAATATATTTATTAGAGTTTTGGTATTTAAGACTGGGAAAAATAGCTTAAAGCCTTAAAATAAGGCATATTCCGATCGTTTATTTTTTATTTTTCATAATTATACCCTTATTGCGCATGTGCAAGTTTTCTTCGTGCTTGCTATAAATCGGAAAAGTTACATAAATTTCCAGTATGAGATGAAAAATAACCATCATATCAAAAATGAAGAAAACGTTAGTCACAAAATTATGTCAACATAAAATAGATAGGTCAGAATGTTATGTCACTTTCAACATTTGTAGAAAATGAAATGAAACACTAATTCCATCAAAACTGAAGTAATTTCAACTCCCTGTGAGAAAATGTAAATAAAGCTGAAATAAAACAAAAGTAAAATGGATTACATATAAAATATTAATAAAGTTATCACTAAATAAATAAATCGTGCTACTGTAAATAAAATTTCTGAATAAGAACTAATGAAGCAAGTTTCATACTGCCATATGAACAACATTCACCAAATTACATACCAACGAGCTTCGACGATGAAGCTCAAATTAGAGTGCTATTTGTTTTATTTTTTAACTCTGATAAATCTAGCAACGTGTGTTGAAAATTTGCCAATTACCAAACAGAATAATCTTATTATTATTATATATTATATATAGTGGTAGTAGTAGTAGTAGTAGTATTGCCACTTACATATATCAAATTGTCAATAATACTGCTGCGGAAATCATCCAAAACAAAATATTAACTTCCCAAACCCAACACCGTTTTGACACAAGACAATCAAACACGTACATCAGAAAACCAAAATACTATAGACTGTGCGACTACTTTAAATCCTTATGCTCAACTAGACCCAACCTTTGTAACAACCTCGATTGTGAGACAAAAATTTAGCACGCCAAAAACCTTGCAGAAGAAAACTGAAAGATGAATTCATTAAATTGATAACCATAATATCTCTATGCTGTCATTTGTCTCAATTCCAGTCTTTTTTCTCCCATTTCCTCCGATTTACACACCAACTATAATTAAGATTCTATTATATTCCCCTTTTGCCGTAAAATCCTTTGTGTCGCGTCTTGTTATCGAAGAGTAATTTTTGTGCAAAGTTATTTGATATTGTATATAGAATTTATATGTCCAGAGAAAAAGAAGGATATGCAAACTTAGCTGAAGTCTGGTTGTTATATATCAATACACGTATATCTTCAACTATTTTTCTCCATTTCTATGCTATCTCATACAGCATTTATTGTGTATAACAAGCGTATTTTGTACTTAATTTACCTACCTAATTTACATCGTCTTCTTTTTTAACTTACTCTAAATAATTTCTATGTCTTGCATTATCTAAGCAGATTTGTCAGAAGATAGATGTTGCCAATAAAGTATATATAATTTGTCCGCAAATGGCAGTTCTATATGCTGAATATGTATAGGAAATCGTTTATTGATCCATATTTGTATATTACTTATTGCATCCATTGTATGTTCCTTGTACATAAAGAGAAGAAACAAATTAATTTTCAATTTTAATTTTAGATATTATCATTGTTATTATTTTAATTAACGATAGATTCTGAACTCCTTCGGGGAAACTTGTTCCAAATTAGTTTTTGTATAATTACGATGTTTTATGTATTTCAAAACTATAAGGAAAAATGGCTATAACATTTCTTTACCAATAACTCTTCCAAAGTTTTTCCATAATATATATATATATACTGTATATACACAGTGGTGGTCATAAGTATTTGTACAGCGAAATATTTCAGTTTTATTCGTCCTTATCTTTTGTATCACGCGTAGGATAGTTAAGAAACGTTTACCGTTCCTTTGCAAAAATTCAATAAATGAAAAAATTAGTTCAACTCCATCATATAATGTAAAATATCAAGGAATTTGAGGGAAATAAAAAAGTTAAAATGCAAAAGTTTTCGTACATTTATTTACAAAATTATTTCATACTTTGTGTCCACCTCAGGCTTGAAGAATTTTTTTTTTTTTTCAGTAGTTGGCTGTTTATTCATTAGAGACTGTTGGCAACTCCGAATTCTAGAATTTTCTTTGTGAATCTTCATGGAAGATAGATGACTCTGCAAGCCATTAGTAAGCAATGGGTCGTCGTGGTAAAGAGCTATCTACAGATCTTAAGAGATCTGTTATTGCTTCACACAAGACTGGAAAGAGTTATAGGAAGATATGGGAAGAACTTCCAATTCCATTTACGACAGTTGGGGCAGTTATAAAGAAATGGAAAGGTCTTGGAATAATCAGGACTGTACTAAGGTGTGAACGACCTTGCAAGATTTCAGAACGTACAACTAGACAGATTGAAAGAATAGCTGCTGCGAATCCATGAGTGACTGCAGGTGATATTTGACAAATTTAAGTCTAAGTCGATGTCCATCCCTCTACTGTACGTCATACTGTACATTGAGAAAGAATGGCCTACAGGGAAGAGTTACATGAAGAAAACCTCTGCTACGAAAAGCGCACAAAGAAGTTCGTTTAAAATACATCAAAGATCACCAAAATTATGAATATGCATTCTAGAAGAAAGTTCTCAGGACAAACGAGACAAAAACTGAATTATTCGAGAACAACGAGCAATAGCTTTTTTGGCTAAAAATCAAATACTGAATTCGAGGAAAAAAACATCCTCCCTTCGGTTAAAGATGGTAAGGGTAGCTTGCTTCTTTGGGGATGTTTTAGTGCTTCTGGTTGAGGAAAGCTTGTTTTCTTGAATTCGAAGAAATATCAGGATATTTTAGAAGAAAATGTATTGCTTTCACTTCGGGAGTTGCGAATGAGTCGCAATTGGGTACTGCAACAAGATAATGATCCAACACATAACAGTAAGACCACCATGAAATAGCTTCAACAAAAGAATTTTAAGCCTCTCGAATGGCCCAGTCAAATCCCAGATTTCATTTTAATCGAGAATTTATGGTTTGATTTGAAAAAAAGCTGTCCTCAAGAGAAACCCTTTGAATCTGAATGAACCGCAACAATTTCCTTTAGAAGAATGGACTAAAGTTTCTACTGAGAGAAGTAGATGTATGAAAACTTTTGCATTTTAATTTTTTTATTTTCCTCAAATTCTTTGATGTTTTACATTATATGTTGGAGTTGAACTAATTTTTGTATTTGTTAAATTTTTGCAAACGAACGGTGAACTTTTCATAACTATCCTCTGCATGGTACAAAAGAAAGGGACGCATATAACTGAAATATTTCCCTGTACTTATGAACGCTATTGTGTGTGTATATATATATATATATATATATATATATATATATATATATATATATATATACAGGGTGACTATCCACATTAGTGGCAGAGTCAACCACCACAATTACCGCATTTGGGGAACACAGAAACCTCAAGAATTCTGGCAACATAAAAGAGACTCACCAAAAATCAATGTCTGGTGTGCTTTCAGAAAGTCATGCATCATTGGTCCTTTTTTTTCTTTTGAAGAACCAACAGTTAGTGGTGAATGTAACCTTGCAATGTTGCAGAATTTCTTTATTCCTGAACTAAGGCGAATAAACCTTTCAGATAGTACCTTCCTTCAGCAAGACGGTGCTCCCTGCGCGATGCTTCGAACATGCGACCTTTTCTTGAATGAAGTCTTCTCAGCTAAGTGGATCGGTAGAGGTGAACCACCTGGTTCACTTGAATTGTCCCCATTCTACTGCTTTTTATGAAGCCATGTTAAAAGTGTTGTTTACTCATCAAAACCACGTTCTTCGGATGAACTTGTGGCCAGGATCACAAATGCAATTTAAGAAATCACTCAGCAGCAACTGGAAAATGTTTTCAGGTCTTTGGAAAATCGGACTGAAAGATGTATTGAGAAAGATGACGGTTTTGTTGAGACCTAAAAATGTGTAATGCAGTATCTTAAAAACTTTAATAATTATGCTTTCATCTGCCATTTTCAATTTGTTTCTATTATGCGTTCATTTAAAGTTGTTAAAGTTTAAAGTTGCACAAGGACTTTGTAATCACCCTAAATTTAGTATACTCGTATAGGAGGAGGAGGAGATTGTAGACACCAACTGACCAGGGAAGTACTCCGGAGAGTGGGGTGGGACGTTAGACAGAAGATAAAGAATGCTGGAACTCCCGTTTCTCCTGTCACTGTCTTCCTCAGCTGATCTTTTTTCCGTGTCTCATCTACCCTGTGAGCAGTCCAGCATGCTTTCAAACAAACACTTCTCTCCCTATTCCTCACTACATATACATGCATCTTACACACTACATAATCTTTTCAAAATTAAAAAAAAATGGCATCAACTTCAAGAGCCTCGGAGTCCCATAGGGAGGGGATCATAAATGTCCCCACTTTTCGCTGCCGCGCTACCGATAGCGCGAACGCAGACCCTGGCAACGGGGCTGGATCTGTTACCGATTATTCGAGATATTCTGGGCCTCTGCCTGATTCACTTTTCATAAACTTTTGCAACATTCGTGGCCTTTTCTCAAATTTTCAATCTGTTGAACACCACCTCTCCTTCTCTAAACCTCATCTTCTCTTCCTCATTGAAACTCAGATGTCTGGGACGACTGAAAGCAACCCCTTTTCTGTACCCTCTTACTTTCTCGATACTGAATTTCACTCCAAAGGTGGATGTTGTCTCTATGTACGCAATGTCCTAACTTGTTCTCTTATTCCCGTACTCGAATCATTTAAATTCTATACTCTTACATGCCAATCTCAAACTAAATATATCTGCGCAGTCTACCTTCCTCCTAATTCTACTGACTATCCAAAGTTCTTTAACTACCTCACTTTCAAAGTGGAATACATCTATCCCGCTCTCCCTTTGCTGAAATCTCCATTTTAGATTTCAATGTTCACCACCACCTTTGGCTTCCCTACCATTTCACTAACATCCCTGGTGAACTAGTTTACAACTTTTCTATCCTGAATGACCTACAAGCAGATTGTACAGTACCCTACTCGTATCCCCGATCGCCTTAGAGATTCGCCCAACATTCTGGATTTATTTCTTACCTCTCATCCTTCATCTTACTCTGTCAAACTTTTTCCTCCGTTGGGCTCCTCTGACCACAATCTGTTTCCTGTCCTATCGGTCCAATTCGGCCTTTGGATCCTCCCAAGAGGAAGCGCGTTTAGCAGTTTGGCGCCGCTGATTGGGAGGGCCTCAGACAATACTTCTGTGATTTCCCATAGAATGATTAATTATTGCTTTCGTGATCGTTGCCCCTCCGAGTGTGCTGAGCGCATCACGGAGGTGATTCTCTCTGGCATAGAGGCGTACATTCCATATTCTATTCCTACTACTAATGCAAAAAAGCCTTGGTTTAACTTTAATTGTTCTAATGCTATCCACAACAGAGAGGCTTTTAGAAGGTACTGTCGCCCTCCAACTCTTGTCTGTCAATTAGCTTGTATTTCTGCCCAGAATCGTGCAAAATCTGTTCTTCGACTCACCAAGCATTTCTTCACCTGACAAAACTGTAAAAACCTATCCAATTCTAATTCTTCTCGCTCTTTCTGGCATCTGGCTAAGAACCTCTCTAACAACTTTACTTCCACTTCTTTCCCTCCTCTTTTCCATTGCGATGGCTCAGTTGCTGTCTTTTCCCCTGATAAAGCTGAACTCTTCTTTCAAACTTTCGCCTCCAACTCAACCATGAACAATTCCAGTGCTGTTCCTCCCTCTGACTCTATTATGTCTGAAATTAGAATCTCTTCTAAAGATGTTCTTTCTGCCCTATCTGGGCTTAACTCTAGGAAGGCATACGGTCCTGATGGTGTTCCTCCTGTTGTTTTCAAGAACTTCCAACAAAACACAACTCAATCCTTCCTCTTCTCTTAACATTCTTGGCGTTTCCTTTTCTCGTGATCTTTCCTGGAAAGATCACATATACGTACTCTCTTTGCAAAACAACTTCCAAGAGGTTAAGTTTGCTATACCGCCTCCGCAGTTTCTTCGCCTCCGCTCAGTTGTTCTCTTTGTACAGAGGTCTTGTCCGCCAATGTATGGAGTACGATTCTCATGTGTTGGGTGGCTCAACCCACACAGCCGTACTTCACCGGGTGGAATCAAAGGGTTTTCGTCTCATCACTTCCCCGCCTCTTACTCACTGCCTTCAATCCCTCTCTTTTCGCCGCAATGATGCCTCACTCTCTCTTTACTATCGCTGTTATAACGGACACTGCTCTTCTGGACTCTCTAACTGGTATCAGGACAAAATCCCCCCGTGGACAAAATCCCCTCGCGGACAAAATCCCCCATGGACAAAATCCCCCCGGACACAACCTCCCCCGGACACAATCCCCCCGCGGACAAAATCCCCCTAAGGCTTTATTATAAAAAGAAGAATACGACTGACTTTATTAAAGAAGAAAAATTAAAAACACAATAAGAATAAGAATAAGAATAAGAAAAGAGGCTTCGTGAAATTTAAGTTTAGACATAAATTTAGTTTATTTTCCATCTCCAGATCCTCACACAATACCCTGCATTTATGCACTCCTTCCTGATAAGACTCAAGGAACATATAACAAATTTTTGCAAGTAGTACGCAATTTAAAAGATTTCACCATTAGGAGTGCAATGATTGATTTTGAAAAGGCAATGCTAAATTCTTTGAGAAAAAACTTTGCAGAACTTGAAGTGAAAGGGTGCTTTTTCCATTTATGTCAGAATATTTATCGAAAAATACAGGAACACGGATTACAGAAAAAATATCAAGATGACAATGATTTTGCCTTAAAAATTCGAATGATACCTGCTCTAGCTTTTGTGCCTCCAGAAAAAGTTGTTGATGCTTTTGAACAATTATACGATTTTATACCAGTGGAAGGTTTGCCAATTCTCGATTATTTTGAAGATAATTATATTGGAAGGCCATGCCGACGAGGACGAAGAGAACCCACTTTTAGCATTTCTATTTGGAATATGTACTCAAGAACAATTACAGAACTTCCACGTACAAATAACTCTGTCGAAGGCTGGCATAGACGCTTTGCATCTCTAACAGGATGCTCGCATCCAAACATATGGAAATTTTTAAAAGTTTTAGGGCAAGAAATAAGCTACCAACAGGCATTTATTTCTCAAATTATCGCTGGCTTGCCGACAGAACCGCAAAGGAAGAAGTATAAGTCTTCTTCTTCTCGCATTTTGAAAATTGTACAAGACTATAACAACAGGTCTATTTTTGATTTTCTTAAGGGAATTGCTTTTAATTTGTCTTTTTAAATTTTGAATTTTGTTTGACTTTGTGTTTTTAATTTTTCTTCTTCAATAAAGTCAGTCGTATTCTTATTTGTTTGCCCGGTTAGGTAATTGTACGCCCTTGACGATTGGTTAGGTTAAGTCGTGATATTTTTGTTAAAACTTTAATAAAGTCAGTCGTATTCTTATTTTTTTAATAAAGCCTTAGGGGGATTTTGTCCGCGGGGGGATTGTGTCCGGGGGGGTTGTGTCCGGGGGGATTTTGTCCGCGAGGGGATTTTGTCCACGAGGGGATTTTGTCCACGGGGGGGTTTTGTCCTAGAAGCCTCTAACTGCATTCCTTCTCCTTTAAGGAGAACAGGCAGCACCAGAATTTCGACACTTTCTCATTCCTTTTTTGTCCAACTCTTTAATGCAAGGGTTAATTTGTATTTTCAGTCTTTCATCTACTCAACCGGTAAACTCTGGAATAATCTTCCTCAGTTCATTTTTCTCCTCGTCTATGACCTCTTGATTTTGGCTCGCTTCTTCTTCTATGGAGTGGGGGGGGGGGAGCGCCTTTGCGGGCATTCGCCCTTGGCCCATCCTGCCTGCATAATATATATATATATATATATATATATATATAATATATATAATTTTTATTATTCAAAATATTTTGCTCATTAGACTTGTAATGATGTCGCGGGAGGTTAATGGAAGATTCTAATAAAAAAAAGCCCTATTTTTTAAAATTTTAAACTGAATTTTTATATAAAATGAGAAAGATGTAGAACAAATCACATTTCACATAGTAATATAAAGAATGAATATATATATATATATATATATATATATATATATATAATATATATATATATATATATACTGTGTGTATATATATATATATATTAGGGTGGCTGTATAAAATAATCTTTAAAAGGTTAAGTTCGGAACCCATAATATTATTCTTATTCCCTACAAAACTCAGAATACCAATTTGTATATAAATCGGAAATGTTTTAGAGGTACCGCAAGAGTCCAGAAGATTTTAGCTTACAGTCTTTTTTTGAGTTCAGTCCCAGGTCCCCCTCACCCATAAGGGTGAGTATTATCCTTTCAATGGAGGGGGTTTCGTTTGTGCTAACAACTCATTGTCGCCTGGTTGAACTTTGGAGACCTTCAACTAATGTTTTCTTTCTTGCATCTTGGAATGTTTAACGATGTTCCTCAACCATCTGAAGCAAAAACTCTGTCTGTTCCTCATTTCTCATTACAGAGGCGTTAAATTCTTTTATCAATGCTACTCCCTTTTCTGCTATATCAATGACAGCTTTCATGCTTTTAAGAATCTTGGAAGCGTTTTGATAATCTGGAATCTGTTTCCATTGAGCTGGATCTACAGAAGTTAGAAAGTCATCTTCCAATCCTAAAATTGAGAACGGTTGTCGAGAGTTTGCTGTGACAAATGATGACAGATCTTTTCCTTCAGCAATCGTTGGACAAATTCTATTTGAAGGGCATTTATCTCCTTCGTTTTTTAGAGCTGCGACCATCAATCTCTTCATTTCTAAAGGTACACGATCATCAAAGAAAGAGAGACCAATCAGACGTTCACTTAAATACCACAAATGATTACCGAATGCCTTGCCTGCAGATCTGGAGACGAAAGTGCCTGGGTAAATTTTTAATTGCTGAAGGAGCTCTAGGTCATTTGCAGGAGCTAAAGTTGCTTGGGGGCATTGGAACCATGCTTTTACATAAATCTTTAGAGTGAATAAATTGAATCTTCTTAAAGATGATATTTCTCTTGATGCTAAACGAACCTGTGAACGGAGGAGATAAAACTTTATAGAATAAATTACGTTTGCTAGCCAACGTGCACGATGTAGAGCACCTGGTTGCATCAGCCTTCTTACTCGTGGGGGTATTTCTCCCAGAAACACCACTGTTAATTCTAAGGTTTCTCGGTAATCACCTATTGGTTGACGTTCTTCTAGGTTAGTTTTACAGAATTCAATTATTTCCTTCTTTATCACCAATCACTGGTTCAAGCTTACTCTTATCAATGTTACTCCATTCTAGCTGTAATCGCTTAAATAAAGCAATATCAGGTCCTGATGAGCGACCAAAAAAG
>JAJOZX010000774.1:855000-917500 GCA_023014485.1 Bathynomus jamesi | reverse complement strand
AACAGATTTTGCACGATTCCGGGCAGAAATATAAGCTAAGTGAGAGACAGGAGTTATAGTCAGGCAACAGTACCTTCTGAAAACCTCCTCTCTGTTGTGGATAGCATTAGAACAAGCAAAGTTAAACCAAGATTTTTTTTGCATTAGTAGTACGAATAGAACATTTACACCTCCATGCCTGCGATAATTACCTTTGTGATGCGCATAGCGCCCTCGGAAGGTCCTCGGCCACGGAAGCAGTAATCATTCCATGGGAAATCACAGAAGTACTGCCTAAGGGCCTCTCAATCAACAGCGCCAAAGTAGCAAAAGCACCTCCTCTTCGGAGGATCCAAAGGCCTAACTGGATCGATAGGACAGGAAACAGATATGAAATTGTGGTCGGAGGAACCCAACGGAGAAAAAAGTTTGATCGAATAAGAAGGATGAGTGGTGAAAGATAAATCCAGAATGTTGGGACTATCTCCAAGGCGATCAGGGATACGAACAGGGTACTGTACAATCTGCTCTAGGTCATTTAGGATAAAAAAAACTTGTAGGCTAGTTCACCAGGGATGTTAATGAAGTGGTAGGAAAGCCAAAGGTGGTGGTGAACATTGAAATCTCCTAAAATGAAGATTTAATCGAAAGGAGAGTGGGATGCAATGTATTCCACTTTGGAAGTGACGTAGTCAAAGAGTTTAGTAATATTAGGAGAAAGGTAGACACGAAAATGTATTTATTTTGAGATTGGTATGTAAGCTGTAGCCAGAGAATATAGAATTCGGAGGATTAGAGTACCAAAATACTAGAACAAGTTTGGTCGTTGAGTAGATATACGCAACATCCACCTTTAGAATGAAAGTGAGTATATAGAAAGTAGGAGGGTACAAAAAAGAGGTTGTTATCAGTCGTTCCAGATACATGAGATTCAGTGAGGGAGAGAAGGAAAGGAAGAGGAGGAGAGGTGGTATTCAACAGATTGGAAACCTAAGGAAAAGAAGAGGGGGAGAGGTGGTGTTCAACAGATTGGAAACCTAAGGAAAGGCCACGAATGTTGCAAAAGTTTATGAAAAGTGAATCAGGCACAGACCCAGGACATCTCGAATAAGTAGTAGCGGAACCAGCCCCGCTTCCCGTGTCTGCTTTTCCAGTATCGACAGGGGAGTAACTAGAAGTAGGGACATTTATGATCCCCTCCCTAGGGAACTCCGAGATTCTTGAAGTTGATACTATTTTGTTTCTTTTTTTTAATTTTGAAAAGGATATGTAGTATGTATGATGCATGTATATGTAGAGAGGAATAGGGAGAGAAGTGTGTGTTTGAGAGCATTCTGGACTGCTCACAGGGTAGATGAGACACGAAAATAGATCAGCTAAAGAGGACAGTGACAGGAGAAACGGGAGTTCCAGCACTCCCTGAATCCTACCTAGCGTCCTCCCGGAGTACTTCCGTGGTCGATTTGTGTCTACAATCTCCCTTGGTGTCTACAGTATATATATATATATATATATATATATATATATATATATATATATATATATATATATATATATATATATGCGGTCGCATGACTGGACGATCAGATTGTGGTCAGAGTAAAAGATAGATAGGTCAAAACAGTGGGCTTGGAAATTAAACAATTTTTGGATCAAGTAAAGATAAGCACCCCCAGCCTTCTTTAATTAGCCTTATAAGGCTAACTAACGAAAATATCACGACCTAACCTAACCAATCGTTAAGTCAACTGTACGCCCTTGACGATTGGTTAGGTTAGGTCGTGATATTTTCGTTAGTTAACCTTATAAGGCTATTAAAGAAGGCTGGGGGTGCTTATCTTTACTTGATCCCAATTTTTTATGCAAGTGAAAATTTTCGTTATGGAAATAAACGAGAAGTAACCACCTATACCAGAATTTCCATCACTGTTTACAGATCAACGCAAAGAGTTGTTGCTCGTCCACTAAGATCACGTCGAGAAGCATTATAAACTCAACAGATGCAGGTAATTTATTACAAGGAACAGCTGAACTTTATTTGGCGAGTGATTCGACAAAGATTCCGGTAAACAACCGCCACTATAAAGCGAAATTAACATGGTCCAGGAACATCATGTACATAACTAAGGTATCTTTAAGGCTATTCTCGGACGAGTCTATTTTATAATCAAGTCATGTCGCATGGACGCAGACGAACATATGAAAAATCACTAATCAGCCATTTCAGGAATCATATTTGTAACCCCTAATTTAACACAGCGATTTTTTGTATAATGATAATGAGAGCGATTTGGGGATTTGGAATAGTGAAAAGTCTGACCTGGTATTCATTGATGGAGGGCTTTATCCTGAGAAAAATGTACCCATTTTTGAGAATCATCTCCTCTCACTGATTGAGCGAGTTGTAGTTATAAATACGTACCTGTACTTACATACTGTATGAGGATTATAATGTGTGTGGCACTTACAAAACTAATATTTGGTAGCGTGCGCGTTCTCTCGAGCTCCCTAAGCATCTTCAAGCCCCAATATAAAACTTGATCATCAGCTACTAAAACAACGAAGACCCCTACTACATCTGTGGGCAGTATTAACTTTGTCATGATATAATAAACTAATTTGCTCTATGCGAAGACGTGTTCTAGCGCTTCGTGATGGCCATGGAAAATAAATTTGGAATTACTGATTTGGTTTAGCTATGTTTTTCTTCGTCTTTCATATGTTATGTGCCATATTAATATTACTTCTGTTACAAGGATGCTCACTTTTTCTATTGGCTTACGGAAAAAGCATAAATAATGCATATTTTAAAGGCCATACGCCTAATTGTACTTATTTCATAAAACCACCTTCATGCAACCCTCTCGCTAATTTCCTATCCCAATTCCCCAACCCCAAAATAACTGGAATGTAATTTTCTTCTACTGTACCTTTATTCCTCCTTCCCATAAGTTGTCTTTCCTAAAATTAAGCATCACAATATGTAAAAAGGGATTCCTTTATAAATTGTTTTAAAACTAAATTTGTTTACTCGCAGTTCTGCGTCGTATCCTCGTAAAAGAATCGACAAAAGCTATCATGAAGCAATGTGTTTGCATTTATACTACTACGAATTTACTGAATACGCTTCGCTTTGGTTCAACGACTATTTCTGTTGTAAATTTCGTTGTTATTTGCGTTTTTTATTCTCTTTAGAACGAAATGGGAATAAAATAAGGAAATAAATTGAAATCTTCCTTCAGACGTTTCTTTGAATAAGCTCATATGCGGTCGCTATAATCAATTTAGCCACCCTTTCATTATCTGATTTTATTTCTATTCAGGTTTCCTTTTATATTGCAGGACGCACCTGCATTTCATATATATAATTTTATATATATATACACGAGTGTATATTCTCCTCGGTGATGTAGTGGTTGGCGATGCTGACTACGAATCCATCGGCCCCGGGATCGAGACCCGGTGACGGCAGGCGGCGTGCAGCAAAACCCAGCTGTTCATCCTTCCACACAATAAAAAAAATTGGTTGATAGATAAATGGGTACCCGAGGTAGCCTAGTGGTTAAGATGCTGGGCTGCTGATGGGGCGTGGTTTGGATTGCACGTTAAACTGTAGGTCTAAGGTGGAGTGACAAGCTTGACTTTCGTCAGAATGAACAATTCGGGCGAAAGCTAAACCAAAGTTAACCAAGATATATATATATATACACACACACACTGCTTCGAACTCTGTCGGCGAATGAAATTTCCAATTCTAAAATTTCTAAAATTGTTTTTAGGTGAATTAAGTATTATAAAACTTAAAATTTCATTAATTTATCGTATGATATGAAAATAAAATTAAATATATAACCAAAACTGATTTTATATAAAGATTCGACCTTGAACGCTGAAAATTATTTTGATTCAGAATTGTAGGAACGTCGTAAAATAGTCTTAAGATCTCTCAGATTTTAAGACTAAATTTTTATAAAAAAAAAAAAAAAAAAAAAAAATCTTCTTCTGTTTTGCAAATTTCCTTCATTCAAGAGATCATATATGCATGTAGAACTAATCTCTGAGGAACATTTTTGATTGTAGAAGAAAGAATATGAGTAATATAGCTTTAAATTGCTGCATGGGGTCTGTATTCTTGAAATTGGATGTAAAACGAATTTTTTTAAGCTAGTGACGAGGCAGCTTGGTGCCTATATATATATATTATATATATATAATATATATATATATATATATATATATATATATATTATATGCTCGTCGAGGAGCATTACAGGAAGCCATCTCCCATCGTGATGGACTAAAATACGCAGCAGAGCAACACAAACGACTAACTTCAAGACGAGATGGTAAAGCAAATAAAGAGTACTTTAACTAACATGAGAGTTAAAAGTAAACATTTTAACTTTGTGTTAAAATGATTAATTATTGCAACATGTTAAAAAAAATAATGTTGAATTTTCAACAAATTTACAGTAAGATTTTTATTTATAATTTATCGTTTCATGCCATGAGAAAATAACACTATACAGTGTTATTACAGTGCTGTTACAGTGTTATACCTATTGAGGTATAGGGTATAACTTTCCTTTATTTATCTCTTAGCAACGTAAGGACATTAACACTAATCTTAGCAACATTTTGTCATGTAGGGATAACTTTTATCATCATCAATCATTTCGCTGGCATGTAGAGTTAAAGGTGTAAACCTGTGCATTAATTAGGGGTACACGAAACTGGTAAAATTTGCCTAGACACAATACACTCGTAGTCAAAATCTTTGGATTTCATTCCACTGGTTAGTGAAAACGGCGTCACTAATCCATTTGGAGACAAAACCGACATATTCAACGAACTGGATTCACAGCCAAATTTAGTTCAAATAAATTTATACAAAACTGTTGAAGACATAATTAGTTTTTAGTTACACTGAAAATGTGCGATTCACTGTTATAAATGCTTAACATAAATGACTTTATGTTTTCGTAAGTCTAAATTTATACGACTTTAACTTGCTATTGAAAAAAAGTACATATCATCAAAATCTACATTTTTTATCGTTTTGACGAATGAAAACTATTTGATGATATATATATATATATATATATATATATATATATATATATATATATATATATATATATATATATATATATATAAACAAGCAGTTCAAGTAATACTGTAAACATAAAAAAGGACAAAAACAAGGAGAAATGTGAAAGTATTTTAAAAATTTTCCTTTTTCAACCAAGTTATCTGATGGAGGAGTGAATGAAATCCCACTCATATAATAGTGAAAGTCTGTTTCACTACATTTGTAATGCGTTTAGTGCTACCTCTTAAGTTATCGTTAATATGTTGTTTCTTCAACAGATGGCGACTAATGTTCAAATATTTTGTCTCACAACATCCAAGTAGACACGAAACGAATTTAAAGTGGTTATTACTGGTCGCTTCAAAGGATGGATTTAATTTCCTTTTCCCTTTTATGTAATTTACTATGGGTAGGAAAGGCTAATCAATTCAATAAACACGGACATAGCTATCTGCATAGTCATTTGCTTCCCTTCCCATTTGAACCGAAGACTCGGTTGAAAAAAGGCACTGAGATTTAACATTTTTTTTTGCTTTTATTTCCATTAGACCAGATTTTAGTTGTAACTGCGTAAAAATTAGATCGTTCTCTTAAGAAGGAAGCGTTAGTTTCAATAACTATGTCGGAATTGTGGAATTTTATGTATTCTGGGGAAATTGAATGGAAGATATAGCAAGTATTTATTCATTAGTGTTCCAGGTTCTCCCGAAAGAGTTTTGAAAGTTAATTATTTTATAAAGCAAACAGATTGTACTGTAAACTATTTATATATGTAGTTTTTATAGACCCAACCGCTCAAAATATTCCACCTGGAAGTTCTCCATTGTTTGTGTGTGCGGAAGAGTCCAAACCTGAAAAGATGGATGGAGAAAGGAAAGGAGTTTGACCAGAAATATAATGTAGATTACCCGTTAAAAGAAATTGAAATGAATTAGCAGAAACAACATGGTATAAGACTGGGGAAGAAGCTATAGGAATTCAGATTTAAGCTCGATGCTAAGTAAATCACACGAAATACAGGAAATTAAAAACTGATTTAATTCGCGTGATCTGCAAGAGGTATGCCCAAAAAATTCATTCGCAATAATACACGAAATAAGTATATGATCACTCGGTGGGACTCACCCATTTATGGAGACTTTGCAAACCTACCTCTTTCATGCTGATTTATTTTAGTACTACCAGTAAAACGCAGCTGGTGCGTCTGCGAAATGGACAGATGGAAATAACAAGAGATCAAATTCTCTCAGTCACTCCTTACTTTCGTATCCTATACCATCACTGCACAGCAGCATAAGAAATTTCCTCTCTCTCTCTCTCTCTCTCTCTCTCTCTCTTCTCTCTCTCTCTCTCTCTCTCTCTATATATATATATATATATATATATATATATATATATATATATATATATATATATATATATATATAATTACCTTGTGCTTGACAAAAAAGGGGAAAAACAGTAGAAATTGCGTAGACTGAATATTTTCGACAGAACTACTTCTGTCTCCTTCATGATACCACGAAGCCGTGATATAAGCAAAGTGTAAAGAATGTCCGATGCCAGTCGCAATAGCGTAAATATGGAAATGACATTGAAGGCGTGAGGTCCGATTCTCAGGTCCTGTGGGAAAATTTCTGTCTGGCAGAAATATTCAAGAGAGCACATTGGATCGGCAAGCTCAATTGAGATAAAATTTCAGCAATAAAAAGTTCAAGGAACAAACTATTACTGTTTAAATTATAGCTTTTTTTTTAATATAACAGTCTTCTATTACTTTCCTATGCTAAAAGTGATTGTATTTGTAGACCAATTTAGCTTTATCTACTGATACTTTATGATCTGATTCTCGCGTTTGTCTTAAACATTGAGTTATTAAAATCACCTGTCCGAATTCTATGTTTATATTGATTGATAAATGCATTTTTTTTAATTTTCACTTTTCTAGATATAATCTTTTAATACATATATATATATATATACTACATACTCTATGCAAAAGAACTTCACTTTTTTCTACGTGAAGGTCAAAATATGAAAATAAAAACCCACTCTAATAGACAGAATTTATTTCCACTCTCCAATGCTTTCACATTTCTCCTTGTTTTTGGCCTTTTTTGTGTTTACAGTAATACTTGAACTGCTTGTTTATATATATAATTATATATATATGTGTGTATATATATATATATATATATAAACTCTGTCTATTAGAGTGGGTTTTTATTTTCATACTACATACTCTGTTTAGTTATTTTAACCCAAATTGGTGTTAGTGAAGCTGTTACGTTACCCATTAAACGGTTGAGTTGAGTAATTTTGAAAATAAGAGTAAAAAATCTACGGTCGTAAATCCGGTTTTCTCTGAAATTAAGTCGCAGATACATGAAAGAGCTGTCCCCCAACCATGAAACCAGCCGAAAAAAGCAACCATACTAGTAAGTAATACAAATTCAAGATCGTCGAGAAGTTGTATGGATACTGTCTTTATAATTAAGTCAATTAAGCGAGGCACGTGCCAGATGCCAAAAGCAGCTTCTATATCGAAGTAAGAGACCTTCGTCTCATCGATGAGAAGAATTTAACGCTAAAATGAACGAAATCATATGGACTACCTGTAACCATGAAACACTGGAAAGAAGCAATTTTCTACAGGCAATTAAAACCTGTAATAAATCTTCGAAGAAAAAAAAGTCTCACAAAAGATCCTCAAAAAGAAGATAAAGATTTCAAGCAGAACTACATTCTTCGTGGTACCTTTGAAATGAAAGCCTTCCAACTCTTCTCGCTCAGCTCCGTGTACAGGCTGTTTCGCCAGTGGTACGTTATACCCTACACACAAAGTATATATAGGCCTATTCGATTTCAACTCCAAAGTACTTCGCTCATTCTCGGTTATATGATTTATTGGTATTTATTGTAATTCGATGTTTATTTCTTTGTAGCACTGACATTTAGTTTTTGTATTTCAATCATTGTAATTTGAACATTGTAGTTAATTCATTTCCATTCTCCTGAACCATTTTAACATTGCAATATTAAATAATTGTTATTCATTGTGAACAATTTGTCTGTTATTATAATTAAAGTAAAAAACCGAAAAAATACCCACTTCCTTGATTACTGGTATGAACAAATTGGTACCAAAAAACCCAAAAAAATTAATTAAACTTTATCAATTATGTCAGCACTCTTTTAATTATAGCTACAACAAGTAACCATATATATATATAATATATATATTATATATATATAATTATCATTCGACTTAATTCCAGTGCATTATATTTAATTAAACAGAAGGGGAGAGACTAACCGGACATTTACAGTGCTTTTGACTCGCTTTGTTCACCAGCACAACTCCAGAAATTAAACCTAATATAACCTAATCTAACCTAGCCTCACGATTAGAAAATAGACTAATCTGGCACTTGATGGTAGTTCGATCTAATTCCAGAAATACTTAACTTAATTCCAATATGTTCAATTTACTTCCAGTCTGGCCAATTCCAGGCCCAATTCAATCAAGTACAGCATTCAGATGCACAACACACACCACACACACACACACATATATATATATATATATATATATATAATATATATATATATATATATATATATATAATATATATATATATATATGCAGTATAACATTTTCCGTATATAACTTTCATTTATTCCCTTCGTAATCGGGGTTATAACAAGGTAATGAATCTACGTAAACACGAAAGGGTTTCGCATCTAATTAACTGTTTCCTTAATGGCTCGTTGTTCTTGAGAGAAAAGTTTTGCACAAAACATTTATCATTAATGAATGCAGTGAACAAAGAAGATTTTCTTACATATATATATATTCATTTATATACTGCGCGGTCATTGCGTTATATGCATATATATATATATTATATATATATATATATATATATATATATATATATATATATATATATATATATAATATATATATGCGCCTCGGTGATGTATGGTTAGCATCGCTGACTATAATCCACCGGATCCGAGGTTCGATTCTCGGCGAAAGCAAGCATCGGCAGATTACTCAGCTGTTCATCCTTCCATGCAATAAAAAAAAATTGGTTGTTAGATAAATGGATATCTTGGGTAACCTAGTGGTTATGACGGTGGGCTGCTGATCGGGGGTGTCGTGAGATCGAGTCTGGGCGAGGACTTTGTAATTTCTGGCCACCCGTTGTGGGTTTTTGATCGGATTCCAAGTTAAAGTGTAGGTCCAAGGTGGAGCAACAAATTTGACCTTCGCCAGAATGAGCAATTCGGGCGGAAGCAAAACCAAGATTAACTACGGTTCAATACAACATATAGCACAATATAGTGTCATCGTTTACAGATGCTGAAAATCTTCATTGTAATCAGTAAGGAAGAAAACACAAATAAATTATAGTATGGTGTCAACACATAATACAAATGGGATGAAGAAAATATGAACTTCAATGACGACAAATCCCAGCTCTTAAGATATGGTAATACAGGGTGAGCGAAAAGTCCCTCTGCACCTGTAAGTGCATTCACTATAACTACTTCCACTATAACCTACTTCCAACAATTGCAGAGGGACTTTTCGCTGACCCTGTATATGAAGATACAAAAAGTTATGAAACAAGTAACAAAGCATAAATCATACAGAAGCATCAGGTCAAAGATTTAGGAATAATAATGACAAAAGACGCAGAATTCAGAGAACACTACCACATTAAAACAGTCATAATACTAATACCCAGTTAGGAGTGCTGGAAACTGGCACAAAATTCGAGCCAACTAATACGTCCCATTGCTCTAACTACTCTGTTATTATTACCAGCATCATTGGGGTTCGAAACCCTGACCTTAGTGTCTTCACTTCGCTTATACAGAAACGGTTATCCACTCAGATAAGGACGCTGGCTGGAACAGCCTTTATGGGAAAATTAATGGGACTCGTACGGAGTTTTCATAGCAGAAAAGGGGATATTATGCTGAAGCTATGGAAAAGCTTGGTACTTCTCTCTCTCTCTCTCTCTCTCTCTCTCTCTCTCTCTCTCTCTCTCTCTCTCTCTTTTCTATCTTTGTGTGTGGTGTGTGTATATATATATATATATATATATATATATATATATATATATATATATATATATATATACATACACACACTTGGTGTCCCATAAGCTGGAGTCTGGAACCATAGGGTAAAATAAGTAATTCATGTTTTTCCATTTATGCAAGTGCCCATGATGTCTGAGTAAGGAAGAACACATCCAGGTAATTCTGCTCGTAAGAAATCGGAGTCAGAGGGAAGTCGCTGAGGAATTTAGATTATATCCGGACCGCGCGCCGATAACACATAGGTGTGTCGGCAAACTTGTAGCAAAGTTCAGGGAAACGGGATCCATAGGAGATAAACCACGCAGTGGACCTCCGAGGACATCCACCGACGATGACACAGCCGCTACCATTCTCGCTCATTTCACAAACAGTCCCCAAATGTCTCTTCGGCGTTTTCATTGCCGTTTTTATCATTTTGCCCTATGGTTCCAGACTTACGGGACACCCTGTATATATATATATATATATATATATATATACAGAGAGAGAGAGAGAAAGAGAGAGAGAGAGAGAGAGAGACAAACTCCTCCATAATTTGCTAATTTCCTTGGTTGTCTTATTTTATAACATTTCTTTGCATTTAGATATAACTTATTTTATGAGATGAAAACTCTTAAGAAAGAGGGATTAGTCTGAATTACGAGAGAAAAGAGGCATTATTCTGAGGGCCTTCCTTCACTTAACACGAATTCTCTCTATATTTTGACAAACTGCTTGTGTGGAACGAAATTGCGAAATGCGAAGATTTGATTTTTTTTAACATCACATTAGATACATACATTATTATATAAGGACCCGTTACTCATCTCCATTGGGCGGGAACGACGCCTGAATTTGGGACCAAAGACTCCCACTTCAGTTACACACTCATACAAAAATACATACGGATCACCAGTGGGAATAAGATACAACCACAACTTCAGGGATACAGTTTTGCCCTTAGTGACAAAGTTGAAGGTATTACTGTAGTGGTAAGTGAGGTTAGACCAACGTCTTCAGTCACACATCTCAAAAACCGTTTTCATTTACCTGTTTCGCGTTAATTTTTGGTGTCACATTTATTTCAACTCCATGTATGAATTACATTCTTCCATCTTTTGCATGGTCTTCTTCTACGCATCTTCTTCTTTATGTATAACCTCTCAGCATTATACACATTTTTTCTATTTCTATCATTATTCATTATCTCCACATTATCATACCAATGTATCATACTATTGTCAATTCTCATTCCCAATAACTTTTTCCTTCCACAACTTCCCCGAACATCTTCATCTCTTATATGGTCAATACATTTTACACGAACCATACTTCTACTGTAAATTATTCATCTTAACCTTTCTCATTTTTGACAGTGAACTATATCATTCCAAAGAAGTGTCTCACATTCATTCAAAGGTGTTAGCACCAATAAATACACCTTCATCTAAGCCTCATTGCTGCATCTACACCCAAGTACTTTCTTTCTACGAATGCTTTTACCGCGCCTATGATCTGATTATTTATCGTGCTTTCCTCTACTTTTAATTTGTAGGGTACTTGTCCCTCTTTTTTCAATCAAACACCCAAAATACTAAATATTTCACAATCCCAAAATTTTATCAACCACAATATTGCATTCTCTCTCTCTCTCTCTCTCTCTCTCTCTCTCTCTCTCTCTCTCTCTCTCTCTCTCTCTCTCTCTCCTCTCTCTCCCTTCCGTTAGGCATATGGGCTACAATCGACGGTTACGCGCCCTGAATTTGTTTTCGCTTGAAACTCGGAGGCTGCGCGATCAACTGATCGAGGTTTTCAAGCTCTTACGCGGGTTTAACGATGTCGATTTTAGAAGTATGTTTAGTTTAAATGATAACCCAACTCGCAACAATGGTTGGAAGTTGGATTTGAAACGGTTTATGACTAGTGTGTGTGGGAATTACTTTACGTATAAGATCTGTGACACATGGAACAGGTTACCTTCGGAAGTTGTGAACAGTTCCTCTGTGGATCAGTTCAAGAAAAGGGTAGACGAAATCTTGCACACTATTTGAGTGTGTAAAGACATTTAGGACCTCAGTCTGCGGAAATTTCTTTTCCTATAAAATAGTTAATATCTGGAACCAACTTCCCTCAGAGGTTGTTTCCAGTCAAAGTGTAAATGTGTTTAAAAATAGGCTACACAAAGTACTGAATACTCTCATAGTTTAAGACTAAAACATAAGAAAACCCTGCAGGAGATCGCTTGCACGGTGTCTCTGTGAGCAAACTAAATATAGAGCTATTTATATATTCTCCACTTTCCTGTAAAATTTCCTTGGCTACTTTTCCAGGGTCAAGGTATTTTCTTCAACCTTTTTCCGTACCTGCCTCTGGCAGGGAGGGAGCGGAGGGTGGGGAGAGAGCCTTCTACTTTTCTATCCAGTTTTCTACTACTGCTAGGATAGTTGAATTAAAAATAAACTTTTACAAAATTTTGCCTGGCATCCGTTGCCATTGGTACCTCCTCGGTATGGGCCGCAAGGCCTTTTGAGGTGCTTCTTTTCCTTGTAACTCCTTGTAACTCTCTCTCTCTCTCTCTCTCTCTCTCTCTCTCTCTCTCCTCTCTCTCTCTCTCTCTCAACAAGATCTTTACTGTTATTTACAGTCGCTTTCATTTATCTCCTTTGTCACCTTTGTCTCCTTAAACTTGTCACTCGTCTTCTTAATACATTCTCTGATTCAGCAAAGAGTATCACATCATAAGCATACATCAGTTGCGACAGGCGCACCCACTTCCAGGATGAGGTCTATTTCACTCTTAAGAATTTTCGCGTTCATTTCATGTACTATCCCAACCATATACACATTAAACAACCATGATAAGGTTCCATTCAACCCCGAAAAGCTTTTGTATTATATAGATCATTCAACATATCTCTCTCTCGCTCTTTCATATATATATATATACACACACACACACACACACACAGTGGCGCTCATAAGTATTCGTACAGAGAAATATTTCAGTTATATTCGTTCTTAGCTTTTGTACCATGCAAAGGATAGTTATGAAAAGTTTACTGTCCACTTCAAATAATTCAACGAATAAAAAAATTAGTTTAACTTCAACGTATGATGTAAAACATCAAAGAACTTAAGGAAAATAAAAAAAAGATAAAATGCAAAAGTTTTCGTACATTTATTTGCAAAATTATTTAATACTTTTTGTGTCCACCTAGGCTTGAAGAATTTTAAATGTTTATCAGTAGTTGGCTGTTTGTTAATGTTGGCAATTCTGAATTCTACAGGGTGGCCACTAGTGATGTAGGTCACATCCGCATCCGCATCCGCGGAACATCCGCACATTTTCTCGCATCCGCATCCGCGTCCGCATCCGCACTTTGGACTGCGGATGTCTTGCGGATGTGGACCGTTGAGATAAAATGTCATTAATAAGCGGAAATTATCAAATTCTACTATATTAATAGAACTAGTTCGTTGTGCGCAAAAGTGATGCAAGCGACAAGACGAGAGGCTGTTCTTGTATGAAGTTACTCTCTTGCAACCTACTTAGATCCACGTTACAAAGCTAAGTTATTTTCACCTAGTACATTAGAACGAGTTAAATCATCACTTGGCAAAGCAGTTGAAGAGCTTCAATCTCTTGAATCTGTCGCTTCGCCACCCACCAAAAGAATAAAAGTTTCAGTGAGAGAACCAACACCTTCAACAAGCAAATCTATCACAGAATCTGTCTCTCAGTTTCTTGAGTCAAGCAGCGATGACGAGACCTACGCGATGTCAAAAGATGTAGTAAAAATGATCGAGAGCTATCACCAAGAAAAACGCCTGGCTGCATGTGACAATCCTATTAGTTGGTGGAAAAATACGCAGAATATCTATCCATACTTGAGTAAACTTGCAAGGAAACATTTAGCCTGTCCTCCAACAAACGTACCAAGCGAGAGATTATTTAGCAGTGCTGGATTAATATATGATGAAAAGAGAAACAGACTGGCAGCAGAAAAGGCAGAAAAATTAATGTTCCTTAAGCATAACCTTCCTATAATTAAGTTTGAACATTAAACGATGAACATCTTAGTTTACTTTATTTTAATTACTCATTTATAAATATGCCTAATAAAACTTTAAACTTAATATAAATAGTTATCAAGCTAATTAAAGATCTCTTTCTATAAGGGTGGAGGTTGGGGAAAGAGGTCGGTGGGGTGCATTTGAGTTGGGTTCACGTCCCGCATCCTGGTAACACAATTATGGTTTCTAATTGTGGCTGAAACTCAACAAAATATAACGAATTTATTTGCAGACGAATTCACTAATTGATTTCTATATTAGTTAGATGCTTGATATTATTTTATATGTTCAGAGAAAAGTACAGCAATTATTGTACAATTAATCAATTATACTACATTATAGCTACAGCTCTCTCTATATAATAACTTATTATATACGTTAAACACAACAAATCTCGAATATATCCTAAAAAATAACGAAAATGTAGACATCCGCATCCGCATCCGCGGATGTTGAAATCAAACATCCTCATCCGCATCCGCATCCGCGGATGTGAAAAAAATGACATCCGCTACATCACTAGTGGCCACACAGTTCCTTTGCATGAACGGAGGGCAACATACAGACATGATGTAATTTCACTGCAAAGGGATTTTGTGGCCACTCCGTGGAATTTTCTCTGTGAATCTTCATGGAAGACGGATGACTGTACAAGCCATTAGTAAGCAATGGGTCGTCGTGGTAAAGCGTTTTCTACAGATCTTAAGAGATCTGTTATTGCTGCACACGAGTCTGGAAAGAGTTATAGGAAGATAGGAGAAGAATTTACGACGGTTGCCGCAGTTTTGAAGAAATAGAAAGGCTTTGGAATAATCAAAACGCTACTAAGGTGTGGACGGCCTTGCAAGATTTCAGAACGTACAACTAGACGAATTGAAAGAATGGCTGCTGCGAATCCACAAGTGAATGAGAGCGATATTTGCCAAATATTAAGACTGTCTAAGATCGATGTCCATCCCTCTACTGTACGTTGTACTGTATAGTGAAGAAGAATAGTCTGCAGGAAAGAGTTGCACGAAGAAGCGCTACGAAAAGCGCACAAAGAAGTTCGTTTAAAGTACGCCAAGAATCACCAAAATGATGGATTTGTATCTTAGAAGAAAGTTCAGAAAGGACAGACGAGACAAAAAATTGAATTATACGGGAACAACGAGCAAAGGTATTTTTTTTTTAATTGTAAAAATCAAATACTGTATTCGAGTTAAAAAAAAACATCCTCCCCTCGGTTAACCCTTTACTGCCCAAATATTTTGTAGGGTTAAGTTATGAATGCGTGTATTTGAAAGGTTACAAATTTGTCCTTTTGGGCAGTAAAGGGTTAATCGTGGTGGTGGTAGTTTGTTTCTTTGATGATTTAATGCTTTAGTGCTTCTGGTCCAGGAAAGCTTGTTTTCATCAACAGAATCTTCAATTCCAAGAAATATCAGGATATTTTAGAAAATGTATTGCTTTCAGTTTGGAAGTTGCGAATGGTGGCAATTGAGTACTCCAACAAGATAATGATCCAACACATAAAAGTAAGAGCACCATGAAATAGCTTCAACAAAAGAATTTCAAGCTTCTCGAGTGGCTCAGTCAAATCCCAGATCTCATTTTAATCGCAAATTTATAGTTTGATTTTAAAAATGGGTTGCAAGAGAAACCCTTTGAATCTGAATGAATTGCAACAATTTCCTTTAGAAGAATGGGCTAAAATTTCTACTGAGAGATGTCGAAACCTTGTAGAAAAATACCCAAGACGAATCACTGAAGTCATTCATGCAAACGATAGACACACAAAGTAAATAATTTTGTAAGTAAATGTACGAAAACTTTTGCTTTTAACTTTTTTTTCCTCAAATTCTTTGATGTTTCACATTATATGTTGGAGTTGAACTAATTTTTTTAGTTGTTAAACTTTTCCAAACGAACAGTAAGCTTTTCGTAACTATCTTATGCATGGTACAAAAGATAGGAACGAATATAACTGAAATATTTCACTGTACGAATACTTATGAAGGCCACTGAATATATATATATATATATATATATATATATATATATATATATATACACACACACACACACTTTTACTTGGCGTAGGAATGTGGCCATTCCAACACGCGCTGACAGGCGCACCTAGCTCCGCATCTCTTGCGATACAGGAGGGGAGGCTTGGGTTGGGAACCCATCTCTCACTCTTTTTCCCCACTATAGGTACCAACAGCCTCGCATCGTATCCAGGCTGTTTCTGCCTTGTTACCCCAAGTTTGTTGGTACACAAGATTTGTTATAATGAATGATATATATCTGACGAGGTGTAGCTTTGAATACACGAAAGGCCTTGGAATCGTTTTTCTTTTTCCTTGTGGATTTGCAGCATATATATATATATATATATATATATATATATATATATATATACGGATGTCAGTGTGTTGAAAGTCACACAGGAACCTCCTTCCACATAATTTTCTTTTATTCTACCGCCATTGACATTCATTCTGGGTAAACCATGATTCTCAATCACTCGTGCTTTAGGTCCACTTTCATTTTCCCATTCAGATCACCCATTACAATCACACTCTATATGCATTCTCAGTGCCTTCAACCACATCACTTTGTACATTCTAAAAATATCATCCTTCTTTTTAACACAGCGATCATCACATGGCATACTATATCACAATCACTGTTATATACTAAAAAAAATATCCAACCTTAAAAAATTTTCCCTCGTGTGTGTGTGTGTGTGGTGTGTGTGTGCACGTAGGCAATTGGGCATAAGTCTGTGATAATTCATAAATATAGTGGGATAATTTTGTTTTGTTAAGAAACACTTTGTTACCGCGGAACATTAATAAATGTCAGGCAATTACTTATATAAACAATTTAATTAACATTTATTATACTGCCGACGTCGCAAGTATATATATATATATATATATACCCTAAAATCTCCTTAATTAAACGAAACTATGTTTACATTTTGGACTAATGAAATCCTGTGTTAAAAATTACGAGTCCCTTTCTAAAAATATAACTTCAAACTTAATATCTTCGCTAGCGGTACTACTTTCAACTAATCCTCTCTAAACTACTATTTTAATAATTTTTATAATGCATAGCACTCGTATAGCTTTATCAGTATTTTAGTAGCTATTCCATTTATTCATTTATTTTTAAAAATATTGTATTTCATATCCTTTGTTAACCTTGGTTTTGCTTCCGCCCGAATTGTTCATTCTGACGAAGGTCAAGCTTGTCACTCCACCTTAGATCTACAGTTTAACGTGAATCTGAACCACGCCCCACCACCAGCCCAGCGTCTTAACCACTTGGCTACCCAGGGTACCCATTTTTCTCCCAACCAATTTTTTTATTGTGTGAAAAGATGAACAGCTGGGTTTTGTTCTGAATCCTTGTTCAATTGGTTCAAATTCATTAACATTATCAGTACTTAAGTTTTTAATTTCAACATTTAATTGTTAAGTTATCCAAACAATGTTTATGCAATAAATGTTGATTTTTTGCATTCTTTCATGTAATCCAATTGTTTTCCTGATATTTTCTTTATTTTAAATTTTACAATCCAATTTTTTAATTTTTAATTTTTAATTTTTAGTTCTTAATTTTTCTACTTCATTATAGAAATTTACGTAACATACTCAAAATTCTAAAGAGGAATATTTGAGGGGAAGTTTAATACCATCGATTTCCACCAAATTTGCCCTTTGGCTCTGTTACATACCCTTTCCTTCGTTCAATTTTCTCAAAAGTATAATTTACAAATTGAAAAAAAAAAAAAATGATGAATCTGTTACGAATTTACTGAATGTACAAATAAACACATTCCTGTTTAACGTTTATAATTTCTGGGTATTTCATCGTTGTTGCAATTGGTCTTCATTGTTGATTTAGCGTTTATTAAAATTTTCTTTAATATCTCATTTCGAAACATTTCTTCAATTGAGAGACGCATATTTCGGGCATCATGAAAGAAAGAAAGAAAGATCTAGCTGCAAATTTGATTTTTTACTGCAAACTTCTTTTATTTAATTTATTCTAATATATATTATGTTTTAGTGTTAAATTTGCGTCTGATGTATGCGCACTTTTATTATTACTATTAGATTAAATATATGTATGTGCGAATTAGCTTTTCGTAATTTAATCTCTCTCTCTCTCTCTCTCTCTCTCTCTCTCTCTCTCTCTCTCTCTCTCTCTCTCTCTCTCTCTCTACTTTTTAAAGATTCACGTAACTAAAAACTTAGAAAACTCAAAGTAGTGCCTCACGATGGTCTCTCATCAATTTTAAACTTTAACATTACAGAAGAATCCTTGCTAAACATCATGATGATCTCAAAAACACCTTAACTTTAATTAAAAATAATTCACGTAATTATACTTACATAAACATTTTTATAAGACCTCTACAAGCAATTCTTTCTCCCATAAGGCTCATTTTCCGTACAGATAGATGAGGAGTGGCAGCCGAACTTACATAAAAAATGCCATCAAATGAGCAGAAGAAATTGACCCAATCTGTATTATGGAACCTAATATCGAAACAAGTGCTGGAAATCATACTTTCGACACAACCACTCTTTAATGGTAACATACAGACCACCAAACGGGAGCGTAAATAGCTATATGTAAGCACCTTGCAGGATATAATCAAATATCAACCTCTAAGGAGCTCGCGCTCTTTCATTACCGGTTATTTCAATATAGATTTAATGAAAATAGAGACAGCCAGTACCACCAAATTATTATGGAACACAACTATTCGAGGCTACTGGGTCTTTGTAAAAAGACCGACAGACACGCCTCCATAATGACCTAACCAAATCATATCTCACCAACGACATATAGACAGATATAGACATATAGTAGACCCGCAGATATAGACATATAGACCTACAATACATAAGTGATGCAGGGATACTTATTTCGGACATAACTAATCATCTCCAAAATTATGTCAAAACAGAAAAAAGACTAACAACCTAAAATGTACAAATATTAAATTCCGAATCACGAAGCATCATCAGCTAAATGAATTAAAACAAAGTTACGCGGCGCAAGTTCCGGCTTCATTGATGACCAACTGTACATTAAGTACACCTGTAAATATCGAATTTGGAAAGTTTCAGGAAACATTGTAAATTGCTTTTAATAACTAGTACTCCATCATTAACAAAAATAGTTGTACTGTTAGACTCAGTACCATTGGTTGAGCCCAGGTCTAAAAGCAACCATTAAACGAACACCTAACATACAAAAATATGAAGGAAGGTTTGATCCCTAAAGAAGTATACACTCACTACCAAAACATACTTAACTCATTAATACTCAAAGCAAAACCTAATTAAAATAATAATAATGATAATAATAATAATAATAATAATAATAATAATTATTATTATTATTATTATTATTATTATGCTTAAGGCGTCTAATGTCCTACCCGCGTCACATTTCTTCCATACGTACCTTGGGCCTCCCTTAAACACACTTTCTTTCCTTGTCACCTACGATGACATACGATTTAATAACACTCATAAACAATTAAAAAAAAAAAAAATGTACGCTGGACACAATTCCAAAGAGAATTTAAAATGAATACGCGAATTTAATTGCGTTCCAGCTCGCAAAGCTCATTAATGTTCAATAATTCAAAGAGGTATTTTCCCAGACTGTCGTGAAAAGGTAATATGTCCTATTTTTAAATCAGGTGATAAATTTTCATCCTCAAACTACAAACCCGCTTCTTCCTTCCTACTTTCAGCAAACTATACGAGAGAATAATAATATACGAGATATAAGTAAATAAAAACATTTTAAAACACAAAATAATGCACAAACAATAATTCGGCTTTATTAAAAACCGCTACATTAGAACTTTATAGCAATATGAATGACAAAAAAAAGTTAGCAATCATCCTACTTCATCTGGCTAAAGCAGCGGTTCTTAACCTGGAGGCGCCGAAAGCTCGGCGAAAGTGGTCAACATATCTCTGACTCAGAATATATATAACCAATTAAATATTAAGAGGAGTTCCTGGATATGACATTCAATTCGCCCGGCCAAGATGATTATAAATGTCTACCTTTGGAGAAGTTTTGGGTGAAATATTTGGCTGTTTACCCGAAACTTAGTCAGTAAGCATTGCGAGTGATCGTTCTTTTTTCTTCCACATACCTCTGTAAGGTAGGCTCTCCAACGTTTGTTGCTGTGAAGACCAAGTGTCGAAACAGGTTGAATGTTAAGAGTGACATGCGGTGTGCTCCTTCTTCAACCGCACCAAGGATTCAAATGCTTGTGGGGAAGAAGCAATGCCAACCTTCCCTTTGATTACGATTACGGGTGAAATACGATCGATCTTGTGAAAATACCGCATTCTCTCACAAATACAGAGTTTTTGTTGTTTTTGTTTGTTTATTTATCCAATCCAGAAAGGCATTAAAAACAATGAAACTGGAATCGTTGAAAAACTTTTATTCTTTGGGGTTCAGGGGGGCGCCACGAGTTGAAGGTTGACCGTTGAGGGGTGCAGCTCCAAAAAGGTTAAGAACTGCTTTTGGCACAGGAATGCTGTGACTCATGTAGTTACTCAGAAATCGTTACTTTTTTCAGTAATTGTAACAGTAACTAGTTACATTTTCTGGCCGAGTAATTGTAACTGTAATTAATTACAAAAAATCATGAATATTTGTAACTTTTACCAGTTACTTTTTTTCTGTGAGGGCAAAATGTTAGTGGCTACTTTTTTGCACAAGCCTTGCTTGATGTACATATTGTGCAAAGTACAAATATATTTAACATATATTTAATGCTAATATGATAAACTCTTATTTGTTCGTTGGATCACAATCACTATGAAACAAATTAACAATCTTGTCAAGTATCACTTGTCAGGGAAGGTACTTTTATTAGTATCAGATGTTCGCTAAAACCAGGAAAAATGTCGAAAGTAACTTCTGAAGTAACTATTAACTAGTTACTTTTTTGAAAAGGCAACTAGTAACTAGTTACTGTTTGGAGGCAGTAACTAATAACTGTAACTAGTTACTTATTTGAGCCAGTAACTAGTAACTGCAATTAATTAAAAATAAAGTAACTGTCACAACACTATGGCACAATGCCTCATAACATACTACTAAAAACTCGAACATTACGGCTTTAGGACATTACCTTCAATATGGGTGCGACTATACTTGAGTAAGAGGACCCATTTCATAACACATAATTCTCGTACTTCGCAGACAAGATGCATATCATACGGAGTACCTCAAGGGGTCATTTTGGCACTGATCCCGCTCCTCCTTTACATAAGGAGCCCTCCAAAACCAAGTCCTTAGATCAATATACTACATTATGGTATACTCACATCTACGGTACTGCATCAGCCCCTACAGAAAGGGCCGACAATATTTAAAGCTAATCACTAGTGGTCATAAAAAATAGAAAAATTAGGAAAGTTTATAAATGGAACAAGCATCATAATAGTAATGAAATATTGTTCCACAATTTACAAATTGTAAAACTAGAAGATATTTATAAATTAAACATTGCCTCTTATATGTATGAAAACGATACATGAATAAGACAAATGAAGAAAAATAAAATAGGTATCATCTTTGTTAAAAGCATGTCTTTTGAAGAACATACTGTGTAAATACAATTTGTAGAAAAGCGAAGGGCACCTTAATATATTTGCAAAAACTGAAAAATACTTTCAGTATAACGACAAGAACATTGATTGTAAATGAGTAATGGCAATAAGTTATACATCCTACTGTTCTCTCATTTAGCGTACTGGTGATGTTATTCAACTTTATATGTACACTTGCACACAAAGTTATGTACAACTACCTTCTTCACTGGGTGTTACAGTGTCCTTCAAATTGTCAACGTTATTCTGACATGAATCTTAGAAAAAATGACGACCTGCACATAAGCATGAGACGATATCACGCTGGTAGAATGGCAGTGTCACAAATTGCTTCCTCACTAGGGAATAACCTTTCTACTGTGATCAAACAAGCATCATCCCACTCCACTTTCAAATCTCACTTAGAGAGCCATCTTAGTAATCTTGGCATCACATCATGCACAGATATTCCCGAATTCTAAAACCGCAACGGTGCAACCTTCAGTATCCTCTCACTGAGTTCTCACCAGTTCAGTGATACGTTATAAGTTTAAAGCATAGTTGTATGTGTAAGTGCATAAACTGCATATGTATATATAATATTTGAGACCGAATACGCAGTGTATATATTGCCATACATATGAGTAATTTTTACTTAAAACTTTATATTTAATTTTCAAATCTTCGTTTGCATAATTTTCACTTAGTTTTATACTAAATTTGAAAATTCTTCAAATATTTTTATCCTTACCTAATATTTTTCAAAAAATTCCAATACATTTTATACATAATGTTTATGTTGATTAACTAATGTTTATGTTTCATCTTTTTATCAATTTATTCATTTATTCATTCTTTTATGAATTTATGAATTTATCATGTAAATTTTATTACTTTGCGAATATCTCTTCTATATTTTCATATTCTATTATGCTCATTATTATACTTACTATTATTCTCATTTCTTCATAGGAGAATAAACTATTTTTGTTTGTTTGTTTAATGTTCACTAATCTTAGCCCAAATTTGGATGTGTATATATAAATATATGTAATCTCTAATTATATGTTCAGGGTTTTCGTTATCTCATACGCGGAATCCAATGTTAACAGCCATCATATTTTCTACTTAATTTACACTTTTTTTCCTTTTCATTTATTGTAAATAATATGTATTTTCTGCACTATCTAAAAACAAATTGCCAAATAACCGCATTCTGCCAATAAAGCATAAAATTTGTTTGCAAATGGCGGCACTTCTATACTACTGTACACATGAATACATGCTATGCTACATGTATACATAAATATGATTCATTTTTATATACTTTTTCGTATATCTATTGTATGTTCCTTGTACATGATAAATAGGACAATAAATAAATAATTAAATAAATAAATAAATATTCAGGATCGACCTGCGCTCAATCTTTCAGCAATATCCCTCTTCATTTGTGAGATTTGATGAGGGAGTCAATTACTCTCAACTCCTAGTCATGACTAAGGTATTTATGAAGTCGCTTTCTGAGTGCTGTTAACCGAATGTTTTGTAGGTTCGGCAGGTGATTCGGTAGGATATTAAATAGTTTTTACGCCTCTAATGCTCAGAGTGTTTTTTATCTTTGTTTTCATTCAGAGCTCTCTGTTTTGTTGCATTTAGAATGAATCGACATCTTCCTGTCCTGTCATTCCACTATATTTTTATTTTATTTTTGCAGTCTTTCCAAAAGAGTAGTTTCAGAGATTTTGATCTTAAACAATAATCTTCATTTTCTGTTTCTTTTGTACTGCGTTACACTATGCAATTTTCGTGAATTTACTGTTCCAAATGACGTGTTTTCTCGGAATTTTGTTGAGTGTGAATGAACGCTTTTCGAACTAATTTTCCCCATTCCTGGTGAATTTGAGGAATTCCTCGTTCTATTTTCGCACATGGAACAAATTCAGGAACAGTTGTAAATATGATAACATATCGGTAAAAATGAAGCAAATCTCCTTCCAGCATGAAATAACTCGGGACAAATTAAGTTTATTTTTATCAACAAAATGGTAATTTTATTTTTAGGAAAGTTTTTTAAAAAATAAATAAACAAGGATTGTGTTATGAAGATTCTACTGAGGTCATAAAACCAGTGTGAACGCTCAACGCAAAATGAATTTCAGTTTTAAAGGAATAGGAATTCACGAACAGAATGCAGTGTCAGTGGAATATTATTTAAACGTGAATCCTTTGTCGGAATTCAATATGCGCAATATTCCTCTACGGACTTGTGAAAACGGAACAGTTCTTAATTATTGAAATTATTAAACTCTTCCACAGCTTACAGCTTGAGCAGGATGTTCACTCTTCTGCTATGAAAACTCCATATGATGTTTTGATGGTGAAGTGTTCTCTGAATTCTTCGTCTGTTACCATTATTACTCCTAAATCTCTGATTTATAGTGTTGCAGCATCATCTGTGTGTTGCTGCTTGTTTCATAACTGTTGTCATTTTATATATTACCATATCTTAAGAGTTGGAATTTGTCGTCATTGAAGTTCGTATTATATTCCTTATACCATTGATGTAATAGGTGAACACCATTCTGTAATTTATTTGTGTCCTGTTCGTTGTTAATTACTTTGTAGATGTTTATCTCATCTGCAGAAGATGACGCTATACTATCTTTTATATCTTCGTCTATATCTGTAGTTATTATGATAAATAATAAGGGGCTAATAATGTTCCTTGTACTACAGTGAATATGTACTGTAGTACTGGCGAATCTCTGGATTTAACTCCATTAACCATTACACTTTGAGATCCTTGATTTAAAATTTAAAGATCCAGAACCCAAATTTATCCTTAGTACATATTTTCTGAAGTTTGTGACCGAGATTTCCATGATCACATTTTTTAAAATCCTTAGCAAAGTCAATATATATATATATATTATATATATAGATTACAGCTATTCTTTTACTTTAGCAAAGCGTTCTAAAATGATCTTGGTCGTCTAAAAGTTGTAATAAATATAATCTTCGTGCTCTGAATCCGTGTTGGTTAGGGCTTTATATCCACTGTGTGTATATATATATATATATATATATATATATATATATATATATATATATATATATATATATATACTGCAAGGCGGGGATTTTCTATTGACCCCTTGAACAATCTCAGTTGGCCCCCAGGGATCCATGGATCACCACTTGGGAACCACTGATATAATGTGTAGTTAAAAGATTTTTATTTTGCATATATATTTTAAATTATAAGCGTTATACATAACACTGAAGACGTACTATTTTGAATCGTCATGGCTGGCAAGACCACTCACTGTAGCTCACTGTTTAAGATCTTCTTAGTAGGTTCAGAATATTTCTTCCTGTGTTGCTCCACGACTTTCAATAGGATTGAAGTTGTTCTTCATTCTTAGTGTGTTTTCCACTATAATCCTGGATAAGTGCAATCCCGCGTTCGGCATTGTCGTTCACGACCTTGATGTTTTCAACTTTCCGAAGAGCCTCTTGAAACTCATCATCTGAGTCCCATGTTGACGGGTCTTTTTGCATAAATGCAGTATTGATATTGAGGGCCCGTATAAGCTTGAAAGAGTTTCTCGTGCTCAAGGAATCCAATGTTGGGAGATGATCTTGACGAAGGCTCACACGTTTAGGACATTTTAGGCTGCCTTCTGTCTCATTAATTCCCTTTACATTAATCTTTTTGTGTCTACTGATACAGAAGCATCAAACAGTGCCAATCCCACCATTTCCTCAGATAGGTACCACAAGTGGCCAGCAAATTTAGATGCTGCAGATTTTGCCCATTTTAAGGATTTCGTTCAAACTTTAAAGTTTGACAGCCACCCCTAAATATTATCGGATCTGGTAAAAACTTTGCAAAAATAATTTTTTTAGGAAGTGGAACTACTTTATCGGGTGGGAGCAGTAAAAATAAAAAATTTGTTTTTGAGGACCACCCTAATATATATATTATATATATATATATATATATATATATATATATATATATATATATATATATATATATATATATATATGAAATTATTTCACGAAAGTAACACGTGAAAAAAAATTATGATGAATAAAACCACGAAGGAAAGGAAACACAGAATGGTGCTCAAGCGCTTTCGTCTAATGACATCCTCAGGAAAACTGAAGTAAATAAAGAGTTCGAGACTATATATAGGTCACAAAAAAAAAAATATATATATATAATTAATATAGAAATAAAAATTGTGGAGGGGCATACAAATTTGTAAGGAAAACTACCAATTTTAGCACTTTGCCTTTTGTGTCTGAATCCGTTCTAAGCGAATTCAACACAAGATCAAATGGATTGTTTACAACTAATTTTACAGATAATGCCTGAATGATATATAGGTCACAAAAAATATAAAAAAAATATAAAAATAAATTGAAAAATAAAAATTGTAAGAGGAGCATACAAATTTATAAGAGAAAACTACCAAAGTTTTAGCACTCTGTCCTTCTTGTCTAAATCCGTTCTGAACGAATTCAAAACAACAGGATCAAGTTGAAAAAGACATTGGCTCATGTTAAAGTTATTTGTAAGTTGGATAATAGCAGACTCAAGAATATTTCTATTAACAATGTTGCTAGAGTGAAACAAAACTGAAGCATTATTCTAATCAATACAGTGGGATAACAACTCTGACAAACGGAGAAAAAGGGCACTGAACGACTCTCCCGTTCTAACGGAATATTGATGCTGTTTTACACGCGTGTGCAAATCCTTTCCCGTCTGACCAATGTAAAAGGAATCACATTGTTTACAACCAATTTTATAGATAATGCCTGAATTATTAGTAGGGCTATTTTTTACTATGATATTTTTCACAATATTGTTATATGAAAATACTCATTTGCGGGATTTGGTGAAAGAGGGAATTGTTGTCTGATCTCCTCCTGCCCTCGTAGCATGGCTGCAAAGTCTCTGGCATGGCTGGTCAGAGACTTTGCACAGGAATCTGTCCAGCTGGTTCTTGAAATTATTCAGGTCAGTGTGCTGGAGATTCCTCACTTCTTTTGGTAGTGCATTGAAAAGCTTTGGGCCTTTTATTCTAAGGGTATTTTTCCATCCTCGTTTTCATGGCCCCTTGTTCCACCGCAGCTGGGAGGGACAGTACAAAATCTGCCTCTTCTCTCATTCCAGGTTGTTTCTATTTCATTTCTAAGGTTAGGGACAAAGCCCTCAAGTATTTTCCATATGTATATTATTGTGTACCGCTCGCGCCTTCTTTTGAGAAAGTAGAGTTTCAGGGATTGTAGTTGAGACCAGTAGTCTTCACCTTTCGTTTCCTCTATCTTAGAAGTAAAAGTCCTTTGTATAGCTTCAATGTTCGTAGTGTCTCGTTTTCTGTATGGGCTTGTGAGTACTGAGCAATACTCAATTATTGGTAGGACTAGACTCTTCCATAATTTGAGCATGATGTTTGCTTTTCTGCTGCGGAAGTTCCTCCAGATGATTCCCATTATTTTTCCAGCCGTTGTAATTTTGATGTTATAATGGTCTCTGAATTCTGCACCCGATGACATTATTACTCCAAGATCCCTGACTTGTGGATTTAGTGTTATCTGTTTGGCTGCAGAGTTTTGTACCCTTTATAACGTAGCTCCTTGTTATTACCATATCTTAGAAGTTGGAATCTTTCTTCGTTGAACTTCATATTGTTGTCTTCTGCCCACTGGATTAATGTTTCAATGTCGTTTTGTAATCTTTCTATGTCACCTTCATTTAATATTTCCTTGCATATCTTTGTGTCATCTGCGAAACATGATACAATACTGTCATTGATATCTACATCAATATCTGCAATCATTATTGTGAACAGCAAGAGAGCTAGTACTGTCCCTTGTGAGACAGAGCTTTCTACTTTTGAGACTTCCGATTTGACTCCATCTACCACTACGCTTTGTGTTCTTTACGTCAAGAAATTAAATATCCATCTTCCTAGCTTTCCAGTAATTCCTGTATTCTCAAGTTTCTGTGCTATAATTTATCGAAGCTTTAGCAAAGTCAGTATGTATATATATTACTGTCTTTCCTTGTGAACAGACGTGAGTGTCCAGCGTTACCAATTGAATAAGTGGTTTTATTCGAAGTGCCTTTAAAAAAAATAGTGTTTGGTGCTTTCTTAACTAAATTACCTCCTGTAATTAATTATTCATAAACGAATATATTTTATTTATTGACTTTATTTATTACTATATTATTTGATTAAACCAAGGCGAGTGCACGTGGCTTGTCTTGTTTGTTTTCCTTCGAGAGGGTAAAATTGCAATCTATTAAAAAACGTGGTCTAATAAGGTTGATTTTGCCTTGTTGAGGATCATCAAATAGGGTGTGGTCACCCTCCGTGCGGGAAAAAAGAGGAAAAAAGGAAAAAGTCGGCCGAATTGTGGACAGATAAGTTTTTCTTCTTTTTTTTACTTTTATTCATCTTTATTAATACTTTTTCTTCTGCAGAACCTTCGTCGATAGCTTAATTAAGTATATATACATTTAGTATAAAGTTGCGTTCCAGGAACCTGTTTCTGCGTTTGAAGAACATTTTTGCGGGCTTGCGCAGGTAACGTCACAATAATCACGCGGTAGACCTACGTTTTATTTAGTAATTGCTCCTTACTTATTCTAGGAGACTTACGTCGTTATTAGATTACTATGATTAACTCGATATTAATTTCCAAACGCTCGTTTTTTACTTAGTTAATAGCATGGCATCCCCGTCAAGTACTTGCAGTCGCTGTGAAGGAAAGTTTGCGTGTTTATTTTGGCTAATAATAATGATCAGTTAGTTTGCAGGTGGTGTTCAAACATGGAATTGCTGAGGAACAAGCTAGAGCGTGAGAGGGAGGCCAGAGTGAGGCTTGAAGAAAGGGTGGTGCTCCTGACGGCAAAGTTAGAATCCCTTGGGCCTTCTGAGAGCAGTTATTCTTCAGTCACGGCCCCTCCTGCCTCAGTTTCTACTAATGATATAAATAATACTAATAGCCCTATCTCTTCCCCTAGTTCCCTACCCTTCGTGCAAGTGCGTAATGGAGCCCCATTGAGGCAACCTAAGAGTACCAGTATTAACGAACAATAAGTTTTCTGTTTTAGGCTTCGAAGATGTAGATGAACGTGAAATACGACTCGTTGGTGATTCGATTGTTCGAGGGTAGCTCGAGGAATTCTGCGGGAGAAATTCCCTTCGTAGGCGCCGGTACTGCTACCCTGGTGCAAGGGTGGAGGATATAACTAATAGTGTTGATTTTTTTACAGACGGAACTGCTGAGGACACAACGTATGTTATTCACGTCGGTACTAATAACGTTGTAAATTCTAGATCGGAAGAGCTGCTGGCTAGATAGAGGGACTTACTAGAGCGACTAAAGGACAAAACTAATAAGATTGTTCTAACAGGTACACTTCCTCGAATTATCCAAAGTAACGAGTTCTACAGCAAAGCGACCTATATTAACAATAACCTAAAGTCACTTTGTCAACAGGAAGGAGTGCATTTTGCGAATTTTTGGAGCAGTTTCTACGGCAGGAGGGACTTGTTCCTCGAAGATGGACTTCATCTTAATGACGTTGGAGCCGCGCGTTTAGAAAGACTATTTCATAATACTGTCTCTTCTTTTCAGGCTGCCGTAACTCGAACGGTCCTTGCGTAATTTCCTTAAAATTCCCTTGCGCGCGCGAAAGTATCACGGTTACAAACAATCTGAAGGTTCTATCCTTAAATGCTCGTAGCCTACGAAATAAAATAAACGATTTTTTTTCTTTAATTGTTTGTAAAAACTATGATTTAATTGCGATAAATGAATCTGGCTTAGCACTGAAACACATGACTTTGTAGGGGAGTATGAAATTAGAGGTTATAGATTTTTTGTTAAAAACAGAATAGGTAGGCGAGGAGGCGGTGTTATGTTGTATATCAACGACAATATTGCGAACTTTATAGAAGCACAGCACAGAATTCTAGAACCGATAAATTCGACTATAGCAGAAGTTAAATTGAACGATTTCAAACTTGTTGTTGCGGTTATATATAGGCCCCCTAATCAAACAGCTGATACGGACGAAGCGTTCTATCGTGAACTTAAGAGAATAATAGGTAACGAGCAGGCCTTAGTTATAGGCGACTTTAATTGCGCCAACGTGGATTACGATACAATGCAGGGAGACGCGGAAGGTAATCGTTTAGTTAATTTTCTCGAGGATAGCTTTCTTATTTCAAAAGGTTGGGGAACCTACGAGGGTGGACAATATTTTAGAGTTAGTAATAACTACGGACGATAGGCTAATCACTGACCTTTAAGTAATAGAACCGTTAAGGAATAGCGATTACAATATGGTAGAGTTTGTCCTCTCAGTAAGTCACTCAAACCCAGCTAACTCGACTAAAATTCCTAACTTCAAGCACGCAGACTTTTGTAAATTTCGAAATGAATTGTCACGCGTCAATTGGGAAAACATAATGGGGATCACCAATGCAAAAATAATGTAGGAATCGTTTGAAACAGTATTTAGGACTAAAAATGAGGAATGTGTACCGTACAAGATTAAGCGTGCGAAAGTAAATAACAAGCCTTTGTGGTTTATTTCTAGAGTAGGGGATATTATAAAGAGTAGAGATAGGGCTTATAGGCTACATAAGTGCGATAAAGACGATTTGAGGTTACGAAACAGATACATATCTCTAAGGCTTGAAGCGAAAACCGTAATAAAAAAGTCCAAACGCAATTAAATCTCCATAGCTCGTGACGGCAAAGAAAACCCCAAGCGATTCTTTCAATACGTCACTAATAGGAGTCCAGTAAAGAGTGTCTTTGGGCCGTTCAAAAATCTGACTGAGAGATAGTTTTTGCAAACAAGCAAATGGCTACCCTGCTAAACGAAATTTTTACGTCAGTTTTTACAAAAGAAGATGTAACGAATATCCCTACGGTCAAAGACATAATACCTTTTGACAATGGTAATACTTTAGATAATATTGTGGCTAGTGAAAGGGAGGTAATGCGCTATATTGATAAAATGAAAATGTGTAAATCACCGGGGCCGGATTCCATATATCCCATACAACTAAAAGAATTATAAGAAAGCATTGTTGTGCCGCTAACAAAGATTTTTAATGCGTCTATTTCTGAGGGTTACGTACTAGATAATTTCAAGTTAGCAAATGTAGCACCTATTTTTTAAGAAAGGCGATAAGGTGCGGCTGGAAATTATAGGCCAATCAGTTTAACTTCTGTTGTAGGTAAGCTACTGGAATCAATAATTAAGGATCGTATAGTCGAATACTCGGAATTGCATAACTTGATTAGAAATACGCAGCACGGTTTTAGGTGAAACAAATCTTGCTTAACTAATCTTTTAAAATTTTTTCAAAGCGTGGTTCAAGTTTACGATAGTCATCGGGCGGTAGATGTAGTGTATTTAGATTTTCAAAAAGCGTTTTACACCATACCGTACAAAAGACTCATTGAAAAAACTAAGGCTCATGGAATCAGGGGTGTAGTAAGAAATTGGATAGAAGAGTAGTTGCGAGGTAGGAAACGGAGGGTAGTCGTTGATTGAGCGGAGTCATCTTGGGCTAATGTAGCTAGCGAGCGGCGTTCCTCAGGGTTCTGTATCGGGCCCCTTGCTTTTTCTTACATATATTAACGATTTAGATGTCGGCCTAGTTTCAAAGTTTGCGGATGACACGAAGTTGGGTGGTAGGGCAATTAATGATGAAGATAGAGGTAAAATCCAGGAAGATCTGAATAAAATCATTGATTGGTCAGTCACATGGCAAAAGAGATTTAACGTCGATAAGTGCAAAATTTTACATATAGGTTCGCGTAGTAATTTTGCGTATAATATCTCAGGGAAGGAGTTGGCAAGCGTAGAACAGGAAAAAGATTTAGGAGTTGTCGTCACTGGTGATTTAAAAGTGACGAAACAAAGTACAGCAGCGGTCAATAAGGAGAACAAGGTGCTAGGTTTTATAGCTAGGAATTTTGAGTGCAAATCGCACGATATTATTGTTCCTCTTTATAAATCATTAGTTAGACCCCATTTGGAGTACGCGATCCAATTTTGGAATCCGCATATGCGCAAAGATATACTGTAGACAAAATCAAAAGAGTTCAAAGACGTGCAACTAAGATGATTCCGTCGCTTAGGTCGAAGTCGTACGAGGATAGGCTTAAGGAGTTAAAATTGACTACACTCAATACTAGGAGGCTAAGGGGTGATCTAATCCAGGATTTTAAAATTATAAATGGGTTCGATAACGTAGATAGAGATAGGTTTTTCGAAATATCTCAATATAATAGGACTAGAAATAACGGGTGTAAGTTGACAAGTAGAAGGTTCGAGACAGCAGTTGCCAAAAACCTTTTTACGCACAGAATAGTAAATAGCTGGAATAGTTTGCCGGTAGAAGTAATTAGTAGCACGTCTATAAACATGTTTAAAAATCGATTAGACGCATATGTTGATAGACTGGGTATAGTTTAATGTAGTAAAATGAAGGTTTATGTGGTTCGCACATGTGGTTCGCAATATACAACTACAACCACAGTTAGGTAGACCTGCCACATTCTTACTTATTTTAATATCACAGGAGGTTTTTTTTTCCATAAATTGACTGGAAGTAATCAGCCATATCGGTGCTTGGGTCGGCTTTTTTTGTTAACATTTTAGGGCAATCAAACTGCCTGTTCAGCCCTTTCAGCCAGCTTAAAGGCTTTACAAGGCTTTAATGCCTTTTTCTATGTCGTCCTCCAAACTCGAACTTAGAAGGTTGTTTGAAAGTTATTATTATTATTATTAGTATTATTATTATTATTATTATCATTATTATATATTATTTGAAGTGATATATTTTTTAGTTTAAATTGTGTATATGTTTTCTTTGAAGTGATACATCATTTAGTTTATTTTTATTCTGATTTAAAAGTTCTTCAGAACTCTACTTGGTAAGTAATATATGTCTTTTAAATGCGGTATAATAAACAACACATAGAGCCAAAATAGGTGTGGAGGACTTGTTGGTTGTGGTTGGTTTAAGACGGGTTATGGATGTGGCGGACAAGGCATATTGACAACAGAAGTGAGGAGTGTTGAGTGGCCACTAAACTTCATATAATAATAATAATAATAATAATAATAATAATAATAATAATAATCTTTTTTCAGAAAGAACACATGACATAAGATATACATTACATCCATAATGGTTTACACAATGTTGGGATTAACGTTTAATTTGTGTAGTTTAATTACAATATTCTTATCTGAATATGCCGTTGGGAAGCATGACAGCTGTTCAGGCAAAAATCTTTGAGATTCATATCTATTTTTACATAGGGAAATGTCAAATGTAAATGGAATTTGTGGAAATTAAAATAATGTTGCATTTAGTTAACTCTGTCATTACAAATAAAAATTTAAATAATCTTAGGAATAATAGAAAATGATAATAGAAATAACAATAATAGAAAATAAAAATGATGAACAATACAAATCATGATACAGTGGCGGCAGTGGCTGAGGCTGCGTTAGGGTAATTGCGGCCACCCAAAACGGACGGTTTCTATATTATAACTTTATTTATAACAAATTTGAATAATTTTAAAGTAAAAATAGATGGTGGCCCTAAATTTCATACTATTACATCATAATTTATATATATATATATATATATATATATATATATATTATATATATATATATATATATTATATATATATATACACACACACACACACACACACACCGTGTATATATTAGTTTCTATGTTTATTCATTTTGCCTTGCCTTATCTTCCCTTGGGCATTAAAAAGCCATTGACGGATTAAAGGTTCCCTTGGGGATTAAAAAGCTCTTCTCACTGCCATCCTTCACACTTCTTATTGCCACTCCTACCCATTACCTGACTCGGCATTTTTGCAACCATAATACTAAGTCCTCTATATGCCGTATTATCAGTCATTCTGCTATACTTTCTTCACATTTCTTTAGAAATTTGACATTTCATGAGTCAGATCCTGGTGGTGAATTACATCACGTTTCTGACAGTGCATTAATTATGTCCCTTTCCAAGAAATCAATATTATGCAGAGGGCTTTCTCTTGGATCTATATTAGCTGAATTTCTGGGTGGTAGTTTCAGAAAAAGCATTTAGATTTGCTACCCTATATATTCAGGTTTTGGTTAACCGAACACCGAATTAAATTGCTCATTAATTAAGCAGTTCTCATTTTTCTTCTGTTGTTTATGTAGTCTCCATCACGGCTTTTCAATTGTTCAATATTTCTATTGCTTTTCGCTTTTACTTTTGTTAAAGTATAAATTAAGGAATGTTAAATCGTAATTTTGTAAATCGTAATTTTTGTATTTGTACAAGTTTTACAGCTATCTTGCAGTTACGAAAGTGTTTCTCTTAAAAATTTGCTTCTGTGCGTGTTTCCTCTGTTAATTTTTGTAGAAATTTTAATTTGTAACCTACTTTTTGTTATGCAAGTCCTGTATATTTGCATAAGTTAATGAGACAGGTTTCGCAGTCATATCAATTGGTATTTTATATTGTTATTTCCATTTCTCTTTGATGCTCTGCTTTGAGATGACTTGTACATTTTTATCTGTTTTGAAATTGAATTTATTTGTACTTTTGTGTTTCTAATATGTGCATACCAATCTTCAGTTGCAGGGATTAAGGAATTCGTTGAGCTTGTGGAAAATGTCGAAAGTGCAGTATTTGAGGAAATTGTTCATGAGTATTTTATTGCCCTTGTCACTGGCTTTGATGTTGTGGAAGACACATGTAAAGATGAGGTATACATTTTTTCGCACTTAGTAGGCTATTCGGGTCTCTTCTGATCTGTAAATATACCGACTCTTTTAATTCTCTTATTTCTATTAAAAATGTATTTTAATCTTCATTTCTTACATATCCTCGATTTAGGCAACTTGCGACTGTTCCATCTCACTAATTTCGTCTTTGTGCCCCTTCCATGTGAAAATGTGGACACTCCATATTCGTACATTATCTTTTTTGTGGAGAAAGGACAACAGAGCTCCGGATGATAAACCTGCAGTTTCCCTCGTACTGCAAAAATCGTTTCTAATTATTTTGAAACACTTTTCAGTGTGATAATACATGCAGCAAAGACCATGTTTGCGTATGTATTTTCTGTAATATTTATACATATTACCTTTTGGTTTGATTCATTCTCGTTTTCCATCATGCGTTCTTTTTTGTCTTCCTCCTTCAGTATCTCATACGCTCAAATTTCTTTCATTTGATCTTGTAGCGCCTCTTCTTTGCTGAGAGGTATTTTCCTTTCTTCATCTTTACGGACCACTTTTATGGAACGGATTGTTTTTGTTCAGGATTTGTCTTCGATTCATCTCTCCTTATGTTATCTTAAGCGTTTTCATCTATTTTTCTACTTGTGCTATTTTCATTTTCAATATTTTTCTGTTTACCATGACCCTTCCCTAAACTTATATCTACTGCTGTTTTTATATCTACATTATGTCATGTCCAGTTTGTTTATCATTTTATTTTTTTCCCTACATTTGGCCTAAACATACACAAAAAACCCAATTATATATATATATATATATATATATATATATATATATATATATATATATATATATATAGAGAGAGAGAGAGAGAGAGAGAGAGAGAGAGAGGCAACAAGATTGACCTTTGAAATGAGGAATCATCGCACGGAACATTGAAAGGTTGAAAGGTATATACTCGTATATACTATATATATATATACACGGTGAACCAAAAGTAGGTGGACAGTAGGTTGAATACGGTTTGTGTTATATTATATTATAACTATGGTGTTCATTATAACTATGGTGTTTGTGTTTTATTATATTAAATATTATAACTAAATTTATTTAAATTTTATTTTGTATTATATTATACAAAAAAATTAAATATGTATTCTCAAAATAAACGTTGTAATTTACTGTCCACCTACATTTGGTTCACCCTATATATATATATTAAGTAAGTGAAGTAAGTATGTATATATATATATATATATATGTATAAAACTACCATCCCTGGTGGACTAGCTTACAACTTTTCTATCCTGAATGACCTAGAGCAGATTGTACGGCACCCTACTCATATTCCGATCTCCCTGGAGATAAGTCCAAAATTGTAGATTTATTTATCACCTCCCATCGTTCTTATTACCGTGTTAAAAAATTTTTCCAAGTTGGGCTCCTTCGACCACAATCTTATAACTGTTTTCTGTTCTATCGCTCCAGTTCAGCCTTTGGATTCTCCCAAGAGGAGACACCTTTGGCACTTTGGCGCTGTTGATCGGGAGGCCCTTAGGCAGTACTTCTCTGATTTCCCATGGAATGATTACTGTTCGCGTGACCGGGGCCACTCCGAGTACATTAAGCGCATCACGGAGGTGATTCTCTCGGGAATGGAGGAGTACATTCCATATTCCATTTTTACCACTAATGCAAAAAACTTTGATTTAATTTTATTTCTTTTAATGCTATCTGCAACAGAGAGGAATCTTTCAGAAGGTACTGTCACCATCCAACTCCTGTCTCTCACTTAGCTTATATTTCTACCCGGAATCGTGCAAAACCTATTCTTTGTCTCGACAAAAAATCCTTCATCAAAAAAAAATGTAAAACCTATCTTATTCTAATTCTTCTCACTCCTTCTGGCACCTAGCGAAGAACCTCTCCAACAACTTTACTTCTTCTTTACCTCATTTTATCCACTCCAAGAGCTCAGTTGCCGTCTCTTCTATTGATAAAGCTGAACTCTTCGCTCAAACTTTCACCTCCAACTCAACCCTGGTCGATTCCGATGCTGTTCTGCCATCTCCTCCTCCCTCTGATTTAATTATAAGGTTGTAACATACATTCTGCTCGATTTTTTAGTTCATTCAGAACAAAAATTAAATAACTTATAAGGACAAATTTGCTCAAATTTTTAGTTTATTCACAACAAAAATTAAATGACAATGACAAATTAATCATCGATATAATTCCCTTCTTTTTCTATAACCTCCTCCCACCTGAAGAAGAGGTTTTTGTGCCACGTTCGAAGAAATCCCTTGGTTTCGAGTTAAAAAAGCGATCACTTCGTTTTCGATAGCTTCCCTGGATTGCAACTTTTGTCCATCTAGGTGGTGTCCATCTGAAGGTGCGATGTCCGGAGAATAAGGTGGATGAGACATTTTTTTCCAATCAAATGCCTCCAATTGGGCAGTGGTGATTCGAGCAATGTGAGGGCGCGCGTTATCCTGGTGGAATAGAACACCTCTGCGATTAATTAATGCAGGACGTTTTTCTTGTAATGCCATCTTCAATCGTTGGAGTTGTCGGCAGAAGACTTCAGCTGTGATTGTTTGGTTATCTGGCAGAAGCTCAAAATGAATAATTCCTTGCCATATCCCACCAAACGTATAGCAAAATTTTCTTTGGATGGGGTCCGTTCCTTGGCTGTGGTTCAAGCTTTGTTTCACGGCTAAGCCACTGATGTCGACGCTTAATATTGTTATAGAGGACCAATTTTTCATCCCCAGTGACGATCCGATTCAAAAACGGTGCCTGCATTGCCGAAAATGCAGTGATGTGCAAATATCGATTCGATGTTGAAGATTCGCTTGCGACAAATCATGCGGAACCCATTTTCCAACCTTCACTACTTTTCCTAACAGTTTCAAATGACGATAAATGGTCATATGGCTAACGCCGAGTTGCAGGCCAAGTTCTCTTACAGTTACTGTTGGGTTTTCCTCCACTGTTGCTTTCAGCAACTCTTCATCTAACTCATTTGGTCGTCCTGTTCGTTGATAATCTTTCAGACTGATGTCTCCATTTCTGAACTTCTCAAACCATTTCCTACACATCCATTCACTCACAACATCATTTCCATAAACTCTGAATGTTTTTTGCAGATTCACTAGCGTTAGATCCTTATGGAACTCATACAGCATCACATGTCGAATATGCTCTTTCGTGGGCTCCATGTTTTTTCAATTACTGTAATATCGTAGGGGTGGCGTTGTAACTGTATGAAAAATACCAGAGAAAATATTCATTAGCCTAATCCCACACTAGCCTAAGCCTACACTAGCCTAAGTCATTCTGTATGATTCTGTATCGTGATAAAACCTGTGCGAACCTGTCGCCGCGTGTATTTTGCAACATTTCTAAAACTACTTCACATTATCTTGATGGTATTCTATTATCTATCGTCCGTTTTCTAATCGAGCAGAATTTATGTTACAACCTGATATTTCTGATCTTAAAATCTCTAAAGATGTTTGTTCTACCTTATCTGGGCTCAACTCTAGGAAGGCCTACGGTCCTGATGGTGTTCTTCCTGTTGTTCTCAAGAACTGTGCTTCTGTGCTGAAACCCTCCCAAGACAAACTTTTTCGTCTTTGGCTTTTATCTGGTACTTTTCCTTCCTGCTGGAAGTTCGCTTTCATTCAGCCTGTCCCAAAGAAGGGTGACCGCTTTCAACTTTCCAACTATCGTCCAATTGCCTTGATCTGCCTTACTAAAGTTTTTTACTCTATCCTTGATAGAAAGGTTCTTAAACACCTTTCTTCTCACAATCTTATTTCAGATCGTCAATATGGTTTCCACAAGAGACACTCTACTGATGATCTTCTTGCATATCTCTTTGACTCTTGGGCATCCTCCTTTGGGGATTTCGATGAAACTTTTGCCATTGCGCTAGACATATCAAAAGATTTTAATAGAGTTTGTCACAAATTCTTAATTTCCGATCTGCTTTCCTACGATTTTTCTCCTTCTATCTATGCCTTCATCTCTGATTTCCTTTCTGGCTGATCTACAGCTACGGTTGTAGGTGGCTATTATTCTTCTCCTACAGTTATTAATAGTGGTGCTCCTCAGGGTTCTGTTCTGTCACCTACTCTTTTCATTTTATTTATCAATGCTCTATTAAGTCGCAATTGTTGTCCTATCCACTCCTATACCAGTGATTCCACTCTTCACTTCTCCACCCACTTCACAAAGCGTCCCTCTCAATAGTCACTCCATGCTTCGCGTGGAACGGCTATGATGTACCTGATTTCTGATATTTCTACAATCTATGATTGAGACAGAGAAAACCTTGTGGTTTCAATTCCTCACGTTTCTTCATCTGTTTACTTGTCACAATCTTCCACACGACTATCCCCTTACCTCCAACAATACGCAACTCAATCCTATCTCTTCTCTTAACGTTATTGGCGTTTCCTTTTCTCGTGATATTTCCTGCAAGGATCATATATACTCTCCTTCCAAAACAGCTTCTAAGAGGTTATATGTACTGTACCAGCTCCGCAGTTTCGTTACCCGTACTCAGTTGCTGTGTCGGTACAGGGGTTTTGTCCGCCCCTGTATGGCGTACTCTTCATATGTGTGGGGTGGCTCAACTCACAGCCGTACCTGAGAGGGTGGAATCAAAGGCTTTTTGTCTCATGAATTCTCCGCCTCTTACTGACCATCTTCAATGCCTCTCTTTTCACCACAATATTGCCTCACTCTCTCTTTATTATCGATATTTTAACGGACACTGCTCTTCTGAACTCTCTAACTGCATGCCTCTTCCTTTAAGGAAAGCACGCCGTACCAGACTTTTGACACATTCTTATTCCATTTTTTGCCCAACTTTCTAACGCATAGTTTAATCAGTATTTTCAATCTTTTATCTACTCACCCGGTGAATTATGGAACAATCTTACACAATCCATCTTTCCCACCATGTATGACCTCCAATCTTTCAAACGCGCAGGGTCTCGGCATTTCAAAAACCTTGCACCTTGATCTTGGTTCTCTTCTTTCTCTATGGGGGAAGAGGGGGGGTTCTGCGGGCATTCACCCTCGTCCCCTACTTCTAACATACATAATATATATATATAAATATATATATATATATATTATAAAGTGCAAACAAAAGTTTGTGAAAAATAATCTTCCAGCATGAAAACAAAGCAAAGAAAAAAAAATGCAAATAATTTATGTTGAGAAATTGTGCAGCCATAAATCATTTATCTAATTAGGTTTATGTGGTTAATGGACGCAATTTACTTACTGCTCCAAAAATCTCCAAATTTTTTACTTTGAAACTCGAAACTTGTTTCACGCAGTATTTTGAAGCATTTTTTTTTTGTCTCTAAATAGTTTTAAAAATGGAATAGAAAATAATAATAATAATAATAATAATAATAATAATTATTATTATTATAATAATAATAATAATTATTATTATTATAATAATAATAATAATAATAATAATAATAATTATTATTATAATAATAATAATAATAATAATAATAATTATTATTATTATAATAATAATAAAATCAATCTGCTAAAAATACCACGGCATGAACATCTTCGTTGTTATGGCAACAAGGGTGAATGGTGTGCATAGGCGTTTGAAGGAAGATAATATCAATGAAGTCTTTAGTCGTTTCTCTTATTCAGTTTAGGTTGTATGCTTGTTTTATGGAGAGGACATATTGCCCGCTTCATGCACGTTACTGTGAGCCAAACATATTGCATCGTTACCACTGTTCTTTCCTTCCTTTGCGCCTTGTTTCCATGTAACCTCCAAGAGGTTATCTCAGGCTCTTCACAGCAATTATATATTCTCATTAGAAATTTGTGTTCTTGATTTCAAAACAAAGGCCTGCATATAATATATATATATAATATATATATATATATATATATATATATAATCCTGCATGAATACGCATGATTTTATATAATGCAAAAATTGCCCCCACTAGGATTCGAACCCACCACTTCTCGAATAAAAGGTGAGGACGCTAGCCATTAAACTACGAAAGTACGAGTATATAAGTTAACACAAATCATTATACATTTAAACACCCGAGGAAACGCATAACGCTTTCGTGTCCAGAGGTATTTTACGTGTTAACCCACCCCGCAGTGGAAATGACCAGACTTTCATTCAAATTATCTGGCATAAAAATAGAATATCACCCATAAATGGAATATCATGCATGAGCACGCACGATTTTATTTAATGCAAAAATTGCCCCTACTAGGATTCGAACCCACCACCGCTTGAATGCGGGTTGGGTAATAGGTAAAATGCCTCTGGATGCGAAAGCGTTATGCTTTTCTTCCGTTGTTTAAATGTATGACCGGTTGTGTCAACTTTTATACCCTGGTAGTGTAGTGGTTAGCACCTTCATCTTCTATTCAAGAGGTGGTGGGTTCAAGTCCTAGTGGGGCAGTTCTTTGTGTGTATATATATATATATATATATATATAAGACTTTAAAATATGTATTCCATATAAGGAAATTAACCTGAATCTTACGAAATTTCAATTTCTTATAAAAATTTTATAAATTAAAAAAAATATATATATCTTTTCTCACATAGAAAAAATTGGCACTTACTTTCGCGCAGCTGATGGTCCTAAAGTCAGTTGGTACAAGGTCCTTATTTTCATTTTCATTTTATCTACCTATCTACTGTATCTATCTATAGTATTTGAGGTCTCTTACGGCTTTCATCTTGCCCTATTACGCCGGTTTTTGGAAGCTCGGATTTGGTATTCGGTGATTTACCAACCATTTATTAAATTTTAAAGCTAAAAATACAAAAACTGGGTTCGGAGGAATTCTTGGATGTTGAACTAAATTGTTCTCCGTGATAATATGTTGGTATGCGAGATGCGACGCTGATATAACTTGTTGGTCGCCCGGTTTCGTATAGTGAGTTTAATTTTGAGTTTTGGGAAATGGTATTTGGGTTGATATTTCTTACATTTAATAAGAATAAAAAAGCGTTTAGAAAATATTTATAGAATGTTATAAATAAATAAATGTATTAAAAGAGAGTTTGTTATTTACATCAGTCCTAAGTGTGTGTATATATATATATATATATATATATATATATATATATATATATATATATATATATATATATATATACAGGGTGGGCCGTAAGTTTCCATACATAGGAAAAATAAACATTTTGTTATGGACAACCATTTTTATTTATATAATATGCTCTACATGGTTGCCATTGTTTTGAAAACACATTTCAATGCGTGTTCCCCACTGTTGATGAACACGCATTAGCACAGTTGACGTTATGCTTGTAATGGCGTTGGTGATACGTTCCTTTAGATGATTTATGTCTCGTATCTTTTCCTGATACACCATGGCCTTCAAGTGCCCCCAAAGATAGAAAGCAAGGGGGTGAGATCTGGGGATCTGGGAGGCCACTCCACAGGACCACGCCGACCAATCCAAGCATCCGGAAACTGCTGATCCAAATACCGACGCACGTGAAGACCATAATGAGGTGGAGCTCCATCTTGCTGGAAGTAAGCTGGGAAGTTACCTTCCTCGTTTAGCAGGGATGGGAAAATCTCTTCTTGCAACATGTTAAGATACCTTTCGGCATTAAGATTTCCACTGACAAAAATTGGTCCAATAATTCTGTCACCCAATATCCCGGCCCACACCATCACTTTACCGGCACCTTGCATCTTCGTCGGACTCAGCCAGTTAGGGTTAGCATCACTCCAATAACGTATGTTTTGCCGATTAACCTCTCCATTGACGTAAAAATTTGCTTCATCAGTAAACAAGATCTTACGTCAAACGCATATTCTTAGGGTATCTGAAACATAAAAACAAACGTTTAATTTTTCCTATGTATGGAAACTTACGGCCCACCCTGTATATATATATATAGATATATATATATATATATATATATATATATATATATATATATATATGTGTGTGTGTGTGTGTGTGTGTGTGTGTATATATATATATATATATATATATATATATATATATATATATATGTATGGGAATGAACTCAGAATGGTCCCCTGAGTTTTTTATGATACACACAGACAGTGCATGGAACAAGGAACTCTTCTGGGATAATTAAATCTACTATAGTCCATTACTTATTCGGACTATAGTAGATTTAATTATCCCAGAAGAGTTCCTTGTTCCATGCACTGTCTGTGCGTATCATAAAAAACTCAGGGGACCATTCTGAGTTCATTCCCATCTTGAAACGGACATATGTGCCTTGAAAAGTGGACGCTCAATTCTGCCAGTTGAGGTTTAAGTTTTGGTTTTTGGCTAAAAATATAATAGTTACCCCTTTTTCTTTGATGTATTCACTCTGACGTGAAGGCAGCGAGTCTTTTGCTTATATTGAGGTTCTAAATGTAGCAGGACTAGGCTGCTTTAAACCCTAGATCCATGTCCCAAAGCTGGATCCTGTCTGCTTTGCAGATAGCTGGTGACGGAAGCTATATTTATGGGACCTCTTTGCGAGTGACCCGTTGCCCGCGTTGGGCTAGCATCATGAAAAAGAAAAACTATGGTATTTGTCATTTACCATTACTTATTCGGACTATAGTAGATTTAATTATCCCAGAAGAGTTCCTTGTTCCATGCACTGTCTCTGTGTATCATATATATATATATATATATATATATATTATATATATATATATATATATATATATATATATATATATATATATATATATATATATGATCATGCATAAAAGAAGACAAATACCAAGAATATCCTTCCACGAATCTCTTTCACAAATAATAATAATAATAATAATAACAATAATAATAATAATTAATAATAATAATAATTAATGATAATAATTAATAATAATAATAATAATTAATAATAATAATAATAATAATAATAATAATAATAATTGTCACAAAAACCAAATCTGGAGGAGTAATAAATCTACAAAACTTATGCCCCTTCCCATCTTTCCTCCTTTGAGGCCCAAAATGGGATTCACAGTAACTATGTAGGCCTGTAGTGGTTCAAGCATACGGGTGCAGAAATGGAAAACGGTCAAAGTTACCAACCTGTGATTTCGTTATCGCAAGGGGGGGGGGAGATTTCCCCCAGACCCTTTTTGGGCTTCGAGTTTTTTCCAACGAGTTTTCTCGCCTTTTATAACCGTTTTCAAAGGTTGGGTAATGAAGTTGATTTATAATTTAAACCTTCAAGAGTTGACCTTTCCCAGATACCGAGCTGAAGTCCAATCCAGGACGACAATTTTGCGATGAAAAGAAAACATATTTCTCTATATAGAATTGCTATCAACTTACCATTGAGAATATGAACGATGACTTTAGCAGGCGGAGCCGAACTCGGGTTGCAGCTATAAGTTCCTGAGTCCTCCATACCCGCCCTCCTCACCAGGAGATTAGTGGAGGTCGTCCGCCCTTTCTCTGTCACGACACTTACGCCTCCCCTGTCGCTGTCGTAACTTATTACCTGCGGCGAGAAGCGATAAACATAGACAGTGTGGAAAGTATAATGTTTCAAACAAACACTTTTCATTCTTTAAGTTTTATGTGACAATCTTGGGAGGAAGATGATGCATGTTTGTGTATAGTTTTTACCGATGTTTTACAGGTCACAGAAAAATATACGTTCCTTTGTATGGGCATGGGCATAGAAAAAAAAGACTTCCCGCAACCTTCTATACGTAGAAATATTATCTCCTATTGTCTCACATCACTCCAAAAAGAAGCTTTGAAAACCCTTTTTTCTATGTATCATTAAAAGAAATTATTATATCATCTGACATAAAGTTTTGATACCCAAAAGGAGGAAAAACTTCCCCTTGGAATACACCCTCAAAAAGAAGTTATAAGTTCTAAATTCAGAAAGTTTTATTTTCGGTGTAGCCTACATATTATTATTATTATTATTATTCGTAGTAGTTAGCAGTAGTAGTAGTAGTAGTAGTAGTAGTAGTAGCACAGTGTATGTTAACTGAACGAGCGTCACTTACCTTTCCATTATGTTTCCAAGTAACGAAAGAAGGGGGGATCGGCGTGTATTCGACTATGCAGGTGAGGTTAATATTACTCCCTTTGTTAATGAAGATGTCTGGACCTCCAAATATCTGTGTTGAAGGCTCTGCAACCGAGAAAGATTCCATATTTTATTGCAATGAAATATTTAACTTACTTAAATGAACTGAATCCTTTTTGTTATATCGTTTTTTATCCATATTTGAAAGTTTCTCGACCCTGATGTAAAATTATTTATTGTAGCCATTTTAATATTTACCTTCCTGTCTAAAACACTCGTATAGGTTCAGTAAGTTAATTAAAATAATATTCAGCTCTCTTACTACTAATAAAGGACCTTAAATTGAAATACCATATACCCTTTTACAGACTCCCTTCACCCATGAGTAGAGCAAAATCGCGAATTAAACAAGATTCTACTACAGTATCTACGGTATCTTCCTCTCAAAAGAGAGAGATAAAACGAAATCCGAGCGCGAGATAAACAAATTGAGCAATAAACTGGCCATACAATAAATATGAAATCGTTTTAACAATAATTGTAATAAAAAATGTTAAAAAATAAAGTATAAAAGACAATGAAATATATTTACATAAAGGTCAAATTTCGAACCATATATTCATTGTAATGACCCATAATTACGCGATATTTTACTCAAAATTACAATCGTGGAACAAAAGATAAAGGAACTCGTATGCAAATAGAAGTCTCTGACTTTAATAGTTCGCTTGTTGGAAATATAGAGGGTAAAAACAGAGAAAATAAACTCGTAAGAAACCGAGATTTATCTCCTTATTTACAGGAAACGATCAAGAGACTTAATCGGAGAGTGTTTCGTAGATACAAAATCAACAAGTTAATCATTATAAACACACACGCACACACACACACACACACAACAGATAGGTGAATAGATACACATACAGACATATTAGATAAATAGACAGATAGATAGGTTAATAGATACACATACAGACATATTAGATAAATAGATAGATAGATACTGTAGGTTAATAGATACACATACAGACATATTAGATAAATAGATACTGTAGATAAGGTGATCTGCAAGTTCCTTCCCCTGACAGGATTAGAATTGTCTATATATAAAGTATCACTTGCGAGTGAATGAGGTTTCATGTTCAGTCCCTGAATGCGATGTCAGGAATTAAGAAAATGGATCCACAATCAGAGAGACTTCGAACACGATCCAAACGTTCCTTTCATAAAAGCTGGATCATCAGAAAGCCTTAAACCAATATAAAAATAAACGGCAATCGTATCGTTGCATTTATTTTATCCTTTCCTTGCACGATATTTTTAATTCTTGAATAAATACCGTACAGCTTTTATAATGAAATAAGATTTTAATTAAGTTAATATGAGAAAAATAATATATAATTTATTGGAAAGGATTATTTCATGAAGCGAGTCTTTATTTCTCAATAGAATAATGCCTTTGTTTCAATGTACGTTATTTTCTTTTCATAATACGGTTAATTAATTAATTATTAGATTATTACAATGAATGTGATTCCCCTTTCATGACGTATTTTTGTTTTTAAAGGTGATCTTTTTTTTTTAATATTGTTTAAAAAAATTTCTATAAAAATTCTAATTAATTAACTTAAACTCGACAGATGATGGTTAAAAGTCGACTGGGTATTGAAAAGATAGTTAGAAGTCGACTGGGTATGGAAAAGATAGTTAGAAGTCGACTGGGTATTGAAAAGATAGTTAGAAGTCGACTGGGTATTGAAAAGATAGTTAGAAGTCGACTGGGTATTGAAAAGATAGTTAGAAGTCGACTGGGTATTGAAAAGATAGTTAGAAGTCGACTGGGTATGGAAAAGATAGTTAGAAGTCGACTGGGTATTGAAAAGATAGTTAGAAGTCGACTGGGTATTGAAAAGATACTTAGAAGTCGACTGGGTATTGAAAAGATAGTTAGAAGTCGACTGGGTATTGAAAAGATAGTTAGAAGTCGACTGGGTATGGAAAAGATAGTTAGAAGTCGACTGGGTATTGAAAAGATAGTTAGAAGTCGACTGGGTATTGAAAAGATACTTAGAAGTCGACTGGGTATGGAAACTCAAAGACACAGAAATACTAACACTAATGCTAGATATTAATGTCATTCTTCGTCCATGGAATAAACTAACTTTCATGTTAATTTTCGTCGCAATAATGAAAGAATGTTTGTACCTGAACGAGAGGCAATTGCAAATTCATGTCCATGGATGATTCCGCTTTCTTTCCTACCCTTTATAATATTGCAGTTCCCTGGCTATGGCCCTGTCCCCCCTCTTTGCAACACTTTGCAGCTGAGCGCAAACGCTCACGAGTCATCGCGACGACATCAGGCAACGCCTGGAAACCCTTTACAACCGCTCCCCGTCGCAACCCCTCACAGCCCCCACCCAGGTTTTTTTTCTTTTTACCTGACGGTCGCTGTTTTCATAATTTAACTTTTCAGCACACACACACACACACACACACACACACACACACACACACATTATATTATATATATCAAAGATGACATACCACTAAGGTACAAGTATAGTATGGAAATAAATGAAGATATAAATATAAAAATATTACTTCTATAATTCCCTGTACTTTTCGAATAAATAAAACGGAAAAATAAGTAATTCAGAACAGGTCTTTTCTCCAAAGAAGTTCACAATCTATCTTCAATTTAAAAAGGAAAAGAGCATTACTGTCTGGTAGTGTTTCTCAAACTTTTTTGGCTGCGTAACCATTCGATATTGACTTACTATTCACTTCCCTTTCCCCTATTTCATCAACCCTATTTCACCCTGTAAAATAAATTTGTGCCGCAATATTATATATAACTTTTAATGTTATAGATCTAATCAATATTATAAATCAGCGTTTCTCAACCACAGGGTGCCCCGAAATTTCATGAAAATGATAAAAATAAGTAATTGAAAACTAAGAAATTAAATGAAGGTTTGGAAATTTGAAATAAAAAAAAATTATTGTGATTGAATGCGTCCTTTTGGAAACTGTATTTAGGCTTCTTTTGAAGTTACGTGGTGTTGGGGAAAGGTTGGAGAGGAGCTAGATGTTGAACGGTGAAAGACGAGAATTCGCTGAGGTGTCGCGAAAGAAGAACATATAGCATTGGAGTGTCTTGAGCCAGAAAAAGTTGGGAACAGCTGTTATAAATATAGAGAGAGCTAAATGAAATCTTGTTAATATATTCAATATATTTAAGCGACCTCTCTTGTTGTGACAAAAGGTTTTCATATTTTCGTACAAACAGAGAAATATGGTTTTATGTTGGATGTTTTTCCATTGTTACGTACCTCTGGTCTACAGCTCGCGTATTCCAGTTGGAGAAACGTCGCCCTTCGACAATTACCCTTTTTATATACAGTCGTAGTAAAAGCTGAAGTCAAACAGTTTTACGAGATTAAAATTTTTGTTGTGGGTGTAATATTTAGTGTGGCCTCTGTTCTTATCAATGAATGACTGCTTTGATCCTGTTAAGCATGGACATGATTCCTAGAACCAAAAATATATGCCCCCCTCAGAGCATATTGTTCGAATATGTTTAAGCAGACGGGAATTCCGAGTCGTATCCTTTAGACAAAACTAAAGTTCCCTTTTGCCCTGGACGTCAAAACATCCAAACCACAACCTTTCAAAAATGTTTTATGGCAGCAGCACAATACTTCGAATAATGTAGGTAATTAGGTGAATGCCTGCCGTACAGATGATCCTCCCCAAATTTCATGGTCTCGCTTTAGTCGCTGAAAACTTTACTCCATTGTTCAACGACCCATTCAGTATATTTCTTTGCAAGGTGAAGGCGCTTCTCTTTTTCCTTTTTATTTAGGAGTGGTTTTTTGCTGGTTTTCTCACAACTAAATTACTCTCATGCTGAAGCGAATGGCCCTTTTGCTCAGTGGAGTATATGGAGCTCCTGCATATGGGTACTGATGACGAAGGAGGTTGACCTTTGTTTTCCTGCTGGTCGCATTATCTTTATTTGTGGCATGCCGGACCTTGTTTATGGCTTGTACTCTCCATTCCCCAAAATGCTCTTTTTGATCTTGCATAGTGTTGACTGAGATATTTGAAGTCAGTACGTTATCTCCCTTTGACCTCAGCCTTATTTTATATGTATTTCCACTTGGCCTCCCTTCTCTGGAAAAATTATCGGTTTTCTGCCCATGCTTTTAGCCTGTATAAATTATAAATTCCGTAAGTAATGTCCTTATGAATGAGGTAAAAAAATTGGATCACTGACATATTGCTTCCCAGGAACCTCTCTTTAACATATTGCTTCCCAGTGTATATCACTTTAACATATTGCTTCCCAATATTTAGGATAAGGAGTACGATAAAAAATGTTCGCTTTAATAAAGTAAAGGCATAAAAAGTAAATCATAACATGTTAAAATATTAGATTGAAATTAAATTTATTAGAATTGTTGCGCTATATGGTCACACAAAGTAAAAAATGGATTTCGGAAGAGTCGGTCACGCCACATCATTTGCCACAAGTACGAGTTGAGTAGCTCCTTTTTGCATCCTTTCATTTTCTTTACATATTTAATGTAGGTTAACTGAATGCCCGGTTAGGTCAACTGAATGCCCGGTTAGGTCAACTGTACGCCCTTGACGATTGGTTAGGTTAAGTTGTGATATTTTCGTTAAAACTAACGAAAATATCACGACTTAACCTAACCAATCATCAAGGGCGTACAGTTGACCTAAATGGGCATTCAGTTAACCTACATTAAATATATAAAGAATGCCCGGTTAGGGCATTTATAGCTTTGTTTACGGTCGGTAGGTTATCTCATAGATTACCAACCTCTTTCTAACCAACCAACCTTTCTCTTTTTAACATACTGCTTCCCACTGTTAATCACCTTAACAAATTGCTTCCCAGGAGGGATCACTTTAACATATTGCTTCCCATTCGTGTTTCTGTATCCACCCGAGGAAGATGCCAGTGGGCGTCGAAACTGTCGTGGAAATAAACTCTGTCTATTAGAGTGGGTTTTTATTTTCATATATTGTTTCCCAAATGCTTTGGGAAGCAATATGTTAAAGTGATCCAAAAAATTTTCTTTGAATAGTTTTGGTCTGACCCTAGCAAAATGTTTCATTTGGTGCAAAAATACAGCATACGAAGTTTTTTTGGAAAAATTTTAATATCTAAAGGTCGCTGAAGACCCTCAGTGTTTCACTAGATGGAGCTGTGCAAGTTCTATTACGTGTCAGGATGCGTATGAGGTTTCAAACTAATTTCTACCAACCCAGAAAGGGTATTAACCGTTTAATATGAATAATTATGTATGCACTGTGTAGAGTATATTGTGTGATGTATAAATATACTTATTACTTCAACTCAGAGGTCAAAAAATGTACCAACGTACCCACGCACGTTGTGTCAATAATTTGGTGACATTTTTTAATATATTGTTATAGTTTTTAATGATTACAAAATTAAATTTTTCAAATACCAATAAAATTAATTTGTCATTATAAATTTTATTTTAATGTTAAATTTATCAACACTGTCTTTGACTGTCTACTGTGACACAGTTGGTGACACGTTGGTAAAAAGCAGGCGTTGGCAATTACCAATGGTAATAGAGAGTGACATGCGTTGCCAAACAGTATTTTTGTTGTGCGTCATATTTGTCTATAAATTTTTAGTCTTTAGCATTAGTGATAGTGTGCCTGCTGCTGGTATTGTTTATACATACTACTTTGGTTTAATTTGGGTTATTTAACTTGTTTTCCACTCTTTTCAGGTGTTAATTTTCAGTTTTTAATACTGCTATAAAAACTGTTTAATAAAAAATGCTTATGATGGCGACTCGGTCAAAAACGAAGGTGTATTTGATAGACCGGTACGAGCAAGATATCAAGGGGTCCAAGCTGCCGTCCAATCGACAGGCACTGGCGTACTTCCTCCATTTACATATGGAGCAGAAGGAGACAACACGCGAGGTGGCTTCATCGACGATCGAGAAGATCCAGGAGTTTTGGAATCGTGCGCGAATCCCAGTCCAGTACAAGCAGGCTGCGGTAAAAAAGCTGGAGAAGCTCTTCGCTCGGTGGTAGGGGTTAAAGAAGAGTGCCTACCGTAAGACGGCGACGCAGACCAAGAATGAGAGTGACTTTAAGGATTGCTTTGACGATCTCTTCGACATCGACCACGCCAATGCTCTCAACACCATTAAACTCGACGAGGACAAACAATTCCTCCTTGCATAACGTGAGAAGGGCCGTCGTGGAACGATGTCCTCTATTGACAAGGTACTCGAACGGAAGGAGAAAAAGAAGCAAGAGCAAATGGTCAATGAAGGCGGAGGGAGGAAGTAAGCATAGATCGACTGCAATCGACCGTCACGCTCGAGAGCTGCAGCGACTCCACTTCTGCTCCTGAGGATTGTGACATCGATCCAGTTCCTGGACCTAGCTTCCAGACTCCTCCTCCCAAGCGCGGTCGAAAGGAAATCCTTACATCGCCTCTCTCGGCAACGCTGAACCGAAGCAAAGTGTCCGATCGAGCAACAATGATGATTCTCGCGGAGACAGCTAAGAGTCTCGGTCACGACATCACTACCCTCGTATTGAATTGGAGCAGCACCCGGAGGCAACGGCGGGAGAAACGGAAGGAATCTACTACCAGCATACTAGAGACTTTCAAGCCGGACGTCCCCCTAACTGTCCATTGGGATGGCAAGCTCCTTCCCGACCTCATTGGAAAGACGATGGTTGATCGCCTTCCCTTTATCGTGTCTGGAGATGGAGTCTCCCGGCTTCTCGCTATTCCCAAACTCCCCTCAGGCACTGGACGGGCGCAAGCTCAAGCTGTCCTCGAAGGTTTGAGAAAATGGTGTTGAAGACAAGGTGCGAGCAATCTTTCGACACCACTAACTCCAACACTGGTCGCACCACAGGAGCGTGCGTCATCCTGCAGCAATTGCTCGGGCGCGATGTTCCCCATCTTGCCTATCGACACCACATTCTGGAATTGATGGCAGCGGCAGCTTTCAAAGAGTGCATGGGTTCCTCCTCAGCCCCGGAAATACGCCTCTTCAGGTGCTTCCAAACACATTGGGAGAAAATCCATCAGGAGCGGTTTGAAGACTCCAACACAGACGAGGTTGTCGCCAAGACTACAGGGAACTTCTCGAGCTGGCCTCGCTGTTCCTTGGCATTCCACCGCCTCATGGCACATGCTTCTTAGCTCCTGGAGCTCTGAGTCAAGCCCGGTGGATGTCAAAGGCTATTTATGCTATTAAGGTTTGGATGTTTCGTTCACAGTTCACCCTAACGAAGCGAGAAGAAAGGAGTCTTCGTGATTTTTGTATATTCGTAGTACGACAATATGTGAAGGACTGGATCACTTCCCCTCTTGCCGTCAGCACCCCACAAAATGAACTACGTTTCCCCCAATCCTTAGTCAAATACGCTCGCGTCAACTGAGACATCGCCAAGGCGACTTCCCAGAAGATGGCCGCTCACCTCTGGTACTTGTCTAGGGAATTGGTGGGTCTTTCCCTATTCGACGATAATGTCACTCCTGACATCAAAGGCAACATGGTCGAAGCCATGTCAAGTGTCGACGGGAACGAGTAACCTCCTAAGCGAGGCCCGGTACACCTGGACGCCTTGGAAGAGAAAAATGTCGCCTACTTTGTCACCAAGAAGACGAGGTCACTCTTCGTAACTCTCTAGCATCCCGGATGGATTCCTGAAGATTCCTGCAGCGAGGTGGACCAGTGACAGCAACTACTAGGCTGTGAGGGCGGTGGTGAAGACTCTTGCAGTCACAAATGATGACACCGAGCGTGGAGTTGCTCTCATCCAGGACCTCTCCGGGCGTCTTACTGAGGATGAGGAACAACTCCAGTTTATCCTCCAGGTGGTTGCGGAACATAGGCAAACGTGTGCTGTGGGCCGTCAAGCAGACCTTAACAGGGCGGCAATGAGTGGCTGGTCACCATGAGACCTCCATTTTAAACGGATAATACCCATTTTTAATGGGGGGGGGGGACCTGGCTGAGGGCCCACGGCTTTGTCAATACAGTTGAAGGTAATAGTTTATTAAACTCCATGTAGTAAAACTTTGAGGACCTTGCGCGACCTCTAAATATTAAAATTTTCTCCCCAAAATTTCTACACTGTATTTCTCCACCAAATGGAACATTTTGATGACGTCAGACCGAAACAAATCGAAAGTTGGAAAATAAGGACCACCCTAAATTGCACAAGAGTAAAAGGAATAATTATGAATTCACAGCTTTCCTCGAGCTAACCAATGTTAAAATTGTTGCGGCATCATAAAAAGAAAATATTATTAACGCAAACTGTGATTCCATTTGGTAAAAGTGCAATAAATTTAAAAGATTACGATATTTGACTTAGAATGTGACAGTTTGAAATATAATATACTGTACATAAATCCAGTAATTAAATGAAAATAATAAATAATATTAAACCAAATGAATTTCATACATTAGGAAATTTATACACTTTATATTTTACAGCATTACTTAAATATACTCCAAGAGACGCAGAATAATATCTATATTCTACCGTTTCCACTCAGTCTCCAGTCCTTGATTCCTGATGTTCATTTCTATGAGGATAAAAGCTATTCCTGTTATACATTACTTTCTATTTTCATACAGTGCTCTTTAGCATGTGCTTTAATTTTCTAACTTTAGAGCAAATGGAATCGCTATCGCTTCTCTCTCCATCGCTATTGGCAGCATTTAGGAACCAGCCTTGTAAATACTACCATTGACGAATAAATTTGGAGGAATTACTAGTCTCCTTCTTGAACTTCTCCTGTAAGTTTTCTTTATACATATAGTATATATATCCAAGTATGTTACCTATGCATGAATGATTCATATATTGTAAGTCTAAATTTATTTGCTAAATTTAATTTGGTATCAACACTGGAAGAAGTTTTTGTTGAATTACTTCCCAGATCCCTGTTTGTACCAAGTTGAAGAATAGTCAAACCCTAAAAAACGAGAGTGAGTGGTGGCTCGCAAAATTCGATTTGAACCCTACCGATGTAAGATAGATTTATTTCTAATGTATTTAATTTTAAAATTGTGTTGCTGTTAGTATGTTGCTCTTGATTAATATAAAAGTAATATGCGCGTAATTACACTCAGTTAATTAAAATAAAGAAATGGAACTTCATTGACATTTTCTCCGATAGATGGTGGTCCACCCACTTCAATTAAATTATTTTCAAGGAATCAGTTCCACAGAAAGTATTTCATCCAGTACCGAAGTTTAATTAAAATACTGTCATCAAGTGAAGGAATTTCTAACATCTGCGTGATTTTCTACTAATTCCTACTAATTTTCTACTAATTTTTCTAATAATTTTTGTGTTATCGGCAAAGATGTTACTTTGCTATCATTCAGGAGTTCATCTCTATCACTTAGCATGATAAAGGAACAGTAATGAAGCTAATATTCTTCCTGGTGGTACTGAGCTACAGACCTCTGACGCTGATGAAGATATTCCCTCGACTGTAATGACTTGCTGCCGCTCACTGCTCACTAAAGAACTTATAGATCCATTTCCCTACTTTTTCTGCTATTCCCATACATTTGAGTTTATGTGCTATGATTCCATGGTCATATTTGTGGAACGACTTATACCACATCATAGTTTTTTATTGTTTTTGAATTCATCAATGATGTTGTTATAGTGTTCCATTAGTTGTGATAGGCTCGATCTTCCCGACCAGAATCTATGTTGGTTATCATTTAAATTTTTCTGAGGTTACAAAAAGACAGCTTTTCTCTAACTATTCCTCCAAATATTTTGCTGAGGTGTTATATAGTAGTCTCCACAAAAAGGCTTCCAATTTTATCTAATACATACTGTAGTTTACAAAGTGTCTGACATAAATTTCTCATCAGTTTTACTGAACTCTTCTTATTATGTAGTTTAGACTAGGTTAATTAGGCTGGGCTCTCATCGAACTTACAGCACAATGTATCGTGTTTTACATTTCTCTTTCAACTATCACCACTTCCCAACTGTATTTCACAGCTTCAGTATCTTAGAATTTCTTCATTAGTCTCTTTATTGCACAGCTGCAGATCTCCAAGGGTCTTCGTTTACTGAACACTCGGCTTTAAAATCACATTGCACTTGCATAACACTCTTTATATGGAAATGAAGCTTCACAGGAAATACGATGAGCTGTAGAATACAGCAAATACTTTTTAATATATGAATAAAACTTTGAATAAGAAAAGCACCATACTTTTGCTTTGAAGGTCCAGAGTTTTAGTTTTTCTTTGTAGGTAGTAATTTAGATCCCATTAAAAAATAACTGTCAGGGTAGCCTAATAGAGGTCGCCGAGCTGTTAATTTGAAGATCCTGGGTTCGAGTCTGTGCTCGAACTTACGACTTCAGTGATTATGGTGCTTCACTAGGTCTTCCTTAGTGGGGTAGTGATTCGAATCCAATAAAAAGCTGTAGGGCCTTCAGTCATATGACTTTAGATGTTATGAAGGAGGTTAAAGAGTCCCCAAATATTATTATCTAATAAAAACCCTCTCTTCAGATGACCTTAAATTAATAAACATCTGAAAAAGAAGTCTCAAAATTTTAAAATTATTTTTCCATTGATCATAATGAATACTGAGAGGAAGATCTTTTTGCTTTTGCTTTTTTTATTTGAGTTTGGAAACTTGCTTTTTAATCATTCAAAATAGAAAATATTTTCTATTCATTTCTGGAAAATGTTTGTTAACCTTAAGTTCATAACTTCAGAATATTCTTAATTAACAAAAAAAAAAACTTTCTCATTCAGAAGAAAGGCATTATTAGTCTTTGGTAATGAAGCCCTAGAAAAAATAATTGAATATTGATAAACTATTTTTATCACCATATATACAGGGTGGAGAAAAATCTTTAAAGATTTTATATATGCAAATAATTTATTAATAATAAATAAATTCCAATGATATCACTGCAGTGTATGCGATACTTTTCAAAGCAACTATATAATGCCAGGAATGACACGAAGCTAGAACAGGAAGGCCCTAGGCCCAGCCCCAGTCAGCGCCATGTCAGTAAGGATGGAATACAGCAAAGAAGAGAAAGTGTATCTTGTATGGTGGGATATTTCTTATAATAATTGTGAAGAAAGTTTGCATTTATGTCAAGAAAAATATAATAAACCACCACCAAAGGCAACCACTCTTCCATACTGGAAGCTCAAACTTTTGGAAACAGGGAGCCTGGTAAAGGATCGTCCAAGAAGCGGAAGGCCAGTAATGGCGACAAGAGACAACAACAAAGAAAATGTCCTTGCCAGTCTTCAAGTCGATCCAACAACTCCAACGAGAAAAGTCGCAGAAATTGGGTATTTCCAAATTTTCAGTAGTAAAAATATTGAAATCACAGGGGTACCACGATTACAAACCCATTTACTCTCAGATCATATACGACGATGATTCTGATAGACGGGTGCAGTTTGCTGAAACAATGAGACAAAAGTTCAACAGTGATCCAGATTTCGTTCGAAAGATCAAATTTTCAGATGAATGTGTTTTCGGCTTAACGATTAAAGGAAAGAAACACAACGTTCACTACTGGGCGAAAAAATCCCAAAATACGATTGGGTAAACCCGTTAAAAAGGCTACACTAACGGTTGGGCGCGCATAGGTTATTCAGGACTCGTTTCCTTTGACATAGCGAGAGACACGATGGATGCAAAACGCTATTGCCAGGTATTGAGAGACAAAATTTTACTAATGGCGTTGGCAGGAATTGGCTTCATCAACATGATGGAGCACAACCACATTAATCTGCAGCTGCCAGTCAGATTCTGGATACCAATCTTGAAGGAAGATGGGTAGGGCAGCGAGGTCCCATCGAGTGGCCAGCCAGTTCACCTGATTTAACCCCATGTGATTTCTGGCTTTGGGCTTATTTATGTGACAAACTCTACACTCCTGGTTTCATCTATCCATATGTGAATGCCCTTGTCCGCAGAATAGATGAACAACTGAAAAGGATCCCACTCGATATGTTCAGAAGAACAATGAAGAGTTTCACAGAGATAATCCACAAATGCATCATAACGGATGGAGAAAATCCTTAAAGACTTTTCTCCCACCATGTATATACAGTATATATATATATATATATATGTTAAACACAGACCGTGCATGGAACAAGGAACTCTTCTGGGAACTTCTGGGAAAATTAAATCCACTATAGTCCGAATAAGTAATGGTAAATGACAAATACCATAGTTTTTCTTTTTCATGATTTTAGCCCGACGTGGGCAACGGGTCTCTCGCAAAGAGATCCCATAAATATAGCTTCCCTCACCAGCTATCTGCAAAGCAGACAGGATCCAGCTTTGGGACATGGATCTAGGGTTTAAAGCAAGCCTAGATCCCTACATTCAGAACCTCTATATAAGTAAAAGACTCGTTGCATTCACGTCGGGTTGAATAAATCAAAGAAAAAGGGGGTAACTATTGTATTTTTAGCCAAAAAAAAAAAAAACTTAAACCTCAACCGGGACATTGAGCGTCCACTTTTCAAGGCACGTAACACGTCCGTTTAATATACACAAATTCAGAATGGTTCCCTGAGACAATTATATGTTAAACACAGACCGTGCATGGAACAAGGAACTCTTCTGGGAAAATTAAATCCACTATAGTCCGAATAAGTAATGGTAAATGACAAATACCATAGTTTTTCTTTTTCATGATTTTAGCCCGACGTGGGCAACGGGTCTCTCGCAAAGAGATCCCATAAATATAGCTTCCCTCACCAGCTATCTGCAAAGCAGACAGGATCCAGCTTTGGGACATGGATCTAGGGTTTAAAGCAAGCCTAGATCCCTACATTCAGAACCTCTATATAAGTAACCTTGAAAAGTGGACGCTCAATGTCCCGGTTGAGGTTTAAGTTTTGGTTTTTTTTGGCTAAAAATACAATAGTTACCCCCTTTTTCTTTGATTTATTCAACCCGACGTGAATGCAACGAGTCTTTTACTTATATAGAGGTTCTGAATGTAGGGATCTAGGCTTGCTTTAAACCCTAGATCTATGTCCCAAAGCTGGATCTTGTCTGCTTTGCAGATAGCTGGTGAGGGAAGCTATATTTATGGGATCTCTTTGCGAGAGACCCGTTGCCCACGTCGGGCTAAAATCATGAAAAAGAAAAACTATGGTATTTGTCATTTACCATTACTTATTCGGACTATAGTGGATTTAATTTTCCCAGAAGAGTTCCTTGTTCCATGCACGGTCTGTGTTTAACATATAATTGTCTCAGGGAACCATTCTGAATTTGTATATATATATATATAATATATATATATATATATATATATACACTGTGCGTTTATATGTATTTATATATATACACACACACACACGCGAGGGTGGTACTTTTCTTTTTTTTTTTTCAGAACACCCGTCAAATTGGTTTATTATTGCTTTCCGTGGGTTAGCTGTTTGCAAACTTGCTGATTGCCTGAGTATTTCATTTTTAGGCAGTTATTATGGCGTTCAATATTCGTAAAGCCAGCGAAGTTTAGCTCACTGAACCCCAATCTAATTAGCATCCAGGAAATAAGTTGCCCACAAAACGGGATGTGATAGCCCTCTTCTTTCATCATCCTTTCACTTAGAAGAGGACATTGTGTGCAAGTGCAACTCTCGTGGCTGAGGCTACGATAGCTGTCTGGGATAGAGTTCGTATTCAGACTCACAAAAAGCAAAACGTCATCGGTGCTGCGAAAAAGTCTTTGACAAGTGAATAAGGCTGAAGAAGAACCAAAACAACAAGCTCAAGAGATCAGTTGCGTTAGTGCAAGAGGAGATCCTCAAGCTGAATCTTGATCCCCTATTTGACACTGCCCACGTAGAAACTTTGAAATTGCTTAAAATTTCGGAGAGCAAGGAGTTCTTCCTTGTTCAGAGGAAAGCGAGGCATCGCGTAAAGATGGGTGCCGTGGGTACCGCCATCGGAAAGAAAGAGGCTATGGCGGACGCGCGTTCTCCGCTATAAGAAAGTGGAAAGAGAGGAGGAAGCCAGAATGACTTGCCATGTGGCAACTATTCTAGGTTTTTCGTTCAGCATCAGTGACAGGGACGCAATGGCTGAAGTGGAGGGATCTGTTTTAGACCCATCGACACCTGTTGCTTTGCCTCCAAAGAGCACGGCAGAAGATCCTAGCTCCTACCTTGGCTGCCACTCTCGACCGAGCCAAGATTACTGATCGGGGTGGTACACTTTTGCTAATTTCCACTGCAGAGAACCTCAGACACAACGTTTCTGAACGGAATATCAATCACCCCTCCATTCGCCGAGACCACATCAAACTAAGATGGGTGATCGCTCACACCATTAAGTGCCGGTGCACTGCGATGGGAAGCTGTCTCCTGACATAACAAGAAAGGACGTTGTTGACCGATTGCCGATCCTCATTACCGATTCTGAAGTTGACCAACTACTCGCATTTTCGAAACTTCCCTCAAGAACCGGTAAAGAAATGACCTCAGCCGTTGGTGGTGTCTTCAAGGAATGGTGAGAGGTCAACCGAGTCAAGGGTATGTGTTCTGATATAACAGCGTCGAAAAACGGAGGACGTATCCTGCTATCAAGGTGTAGCTGTTCCGAGCCCAATTCAAGGTTACTGCAAAAGAAGAGAGGGGGTTGAGAGATATTTCAATATTTGTTGCCCTCCTGTACCTGCGGGTCTGGTTCCTGGTTCTCTGTGACTCTTGGTGCCCAAACCAATGATCTGCATTTCCTGAAGGGTCTGGACCTCTACAAGGCAGACAATGACAGTGTTGCTGTTGAGACTGAAAAATTTCGTGGACAACTCTGGTACTTGTTAGAATAGCTAGTCGCCCTGGACTTCTTCGACAGGGACCTACCATTGGAGTAAGAGGAAAATAATCAGAAGGGGTGAAGAAGGCGAAGAGCATCCCACGAAGAGGACACTAGTGGACGTTAATGCGATCCAGGGAAAGAGTCTGGAGGACTTTGTATCTGCAAATACGAAAAATTTCTTCGACATTTCGGAAATTCCAATTTTTGGCGGGGGCAAAGATCCCGACACCTGGTACGATAATGACGACTTTCTGGCTTGGAGACTATCGTCCGGGTTCCCAAGCCTGTGAACCACACAGCAGACTGAAGAGTCGACTAAATGGAGGAGTACAATAAGCTTCACACCTGCAACGACGAATAGAAACAGTTCCTTCTCTAGATGAAAGATCACCGAAAGAAGTATCCAAATTTCAAGAAGATGACGTTGGCAGGGCGTTCCGGGCAACAGTGAGTGACTGGCCACCATGAACATCCCCCCTTTGAGGAGATAATACTCACCATGAGAGTGAAGGGCACCTGGGTGTCGCCTCGGTTTTCTAACATAGCTAATAGAAGGGTAGTAGCCTACTTAACAGTCGGTAGCGACCTTTAAATATTCGTTGATTTTATTGAAATTTCACCATGAGTGTTTATTTATGAAAAAGAAAAAAGCACGAAGTGCCCATAGACAAATATAATATTTTTACCTATGGTTAAAGACCACCCTAATATATATATATACACTCGTATATGGGATAGAATTCAGAATGGTCCCCTAAGGTCTTTTATGTTACACACAGACTGTGAACAGAACAAGGAACTCTTCTGGGAAAATTAAATCTCTATAGTCCAAATAAATAATGGTAAATGACAAACACTATAGATTTTTACTTTTTATGATGTTAACCCCACGTGGGCAACGGGTCACTCGCAAAGAGGCCCTAAATTTTGCGAGTTGAGGTTTAAGTTTTGGTTTTTGCTAAAAATACAATAGTTAACCCTTTTTCTTTGATGTATTCAATCCGATGTGAATGCAACGAGTTTCTTGTTTATATTGAGGTTCTAAATATAGTTGGGCTAGGCTACTTTAAACCCTAGATCCTTTCCTAAAGTTGGATTCTCTCTGCTTGGCAGACAGCTGGTGAGGGAAGCTATATTTTGTGGCCACTTTGCGAGTGACCCGTTGCCCATGTCGTGCTAACATCCTGAAAAGTAAAAACTATAGTGTTTGTCATTTACCACTATTTATTCGGATTATAGTGGATTTAATTTGCCCAGAAGAGTTCCTTGTTCTATGCACGGTCTGTGTGTAACATTTATATATATATATGAAAATTATTTCACGAAAGTAACACATGAAAAATATTTATGATGAATAAAACCACGAAGGAAAGGAAACACAGAATGGTGCTCAAGCGCTTTCATCTAATGACATATATATATATGAGGTGTCGCGAGTTCGAGGGGCGAACTTGCCAAACCAGTTTTGAGATTGACGCGATTAAACTTTGTGACTATTGTGTACGAGGGGCACATAGCGCAAATACTCGTACACGCATTGAAAATAATTACATTTTGAGCGTACGACGGTGGGTATTTGGCTATACCAAGTTGTCTGTGATGTGGGGAGGGTTGAACTATTCATTCGTGGAACAATCATCGCAAAATCACCACTGTGTCGAGTTCGCCTCTCATTTAAAAAAGAAACAAGTCCTTGAAAAAAATATCTCTTCGTTCTTGGCAGAAATAGATAAATAAAGGACGATAAAAATATTAATTAAAATAACATTATAACACGACATTCAAGACTGGAAATGAATCGATTAAAACCATAAAAATTTCCAGATAAAGTATTAAAAGTATTATACAGTTAATCAAGTTTACAACAGATAGTTATGAACTTGATACAAGTAAATCTTACTGTAATTACTGTAAGAGAAAAACCTAACTTGCCGTAACTATTTTATATCAGAATGGTAGGAAACAAGATACAGAATGACTAAGCGCGCGCGCGCACACACACACACACACACATATATATATATATATATATATATATATATATATTATATATATATCTAGAGAGAGAGAGAGAGAGAGAGAGAGAGAGAGAGAACTTAGTTAAAAAATGGTTGAAATTTTGAACTAGTTATGTCTAAACACTTAAAATGTATGACATACAAAGGAAAAATAATTTTATTCAGAAGTTTTCGTGTTTACTTAATTCAGTCACAATAAAGTAGAAAAAGCAAGTAAATTACATTATACAATGAATATAAGCACCACAGAAGTCTCCTCTCTCTGTTTATCCCTCCTTCAGCTCTCTTCTCTCTCTCTCTCTCTCTCTCTCTCTTTCTCTCTCTCTCTCTCTCTCTCTCTCTCTCTCTCTCTCTATCTATCTGTTTTATATATTTATCTCTATTTATTTATCTCTCTCCAGTATAAATGTCTCTCTATCTATCTATATATCTTATATATCAATTTCTCTATTTATTTATCTCTGTACAGTATATTATACGTCTCTTTATCTACCTATCCATCTATCTATACCTCTATTTTATATAATTATGTTTCTATTAATCTATCTCTCTATTATGGCTCTCTCTACAGTATATACTCATATGTCTCTCTAGCTATCCGTCCATCTCTTCCCACTCAATCGCTTCTGACAGAATGAAAAAGGTTATAAAGAAAAGTTTGAAAGCTTTGTAAAGAAATGATTCAAAATTGAGTGACTTCTTTCGTGCATTTACTTTCCACACACATTTTCACGAGTTCATAATGAAAGTTTACACATTAATGACGAAGGAGGAA
>JAJOZX010000774.1:825000-850000 GCA_023014485.1 Bathynomus jamesi | reverse complement strand
TGTAACTATCCTCTTTCGAATGATGCGTATGATTTTATAAAAGGACTTATACTTTAAGAGTTACAGGGGTTTCTTTTGGGTCCCATTTCTCTGGATCACCCTTTATAAGTAATATCGTATATTTAAAGTTCTTTTAATGAATAATTATTTGCTTGCATACGGTTACATGATAGTCCTTCTAATTCTCATTAAATAAAATACGTTTTTCTTCCTATTAATTTTTTTATAAAGAAAAAACATTCCAACTCGGGCTTATATCCTTCGGCCTTGTAGAGGCACAATTTTTAATTCTGGCGATACATGGTAACTTTTTACGTTTCGATAAGCGTGCCTTCAACTGCCTTGGCGGCGGTGCAGTTTCATTTTTGCCGCAATGTGAGGTTGTTCGCTTTTCTTAAATAATCTGATTTATTTTTAATATTATAAGTATTCTGAGAAGTATAGCCCACCCATGGGCAAAAAGGAATTAAATGACCGAATATTAAAGGAATTTGCTTTAAAACCAAGACGCTTGGACTTTATATTCAAGTAAATAAAATTCAAATAATTTTTTTTACCGAGGTATGTATTTATTTATTTTATTGATAATCTTAAGTTATTGTCATGCATTTAAATGTCGGCTCATATGTAGACTTGAAAATTTAAAAGAGCCCGAGTAGTCTTGAAGAGCTGGAGTCGCCACTGATATATATATATATATATATATTATATATATATATATTATATATATATATGTGTGTGTGTGTGTTGTGTGGTGTGTAAGACGAATTTTAAAAGCGTGGTGAAAAGAAAAAAAAAAGAGTCGTGAAGTCTTCGGAAGGAAGATGAATGAGGAGTATGTGGAAAACAAAGTTTTTGGAAAGAATTAGGAAAGGGCAAAGGTCAGTCTGGTGGAATGATTGGCACTACGGAAGATAAGAAAGGCAATGTGTTAGCGCAAGAGGAGCAAATACGCGAGAGATTTAAAAAGTGTTTTAGTGAGTTGGTAAGTGAGGTAGATTGAACAGGAAGCAAATGGGATTGCGTTTGTTTTTGGAAGACGTGAAATAAGAAAATGTTGAACGAACAGCGGTGCAACCTGAAGAAAGGAACATTAGTTGGAAGTGATGCGAGTTGCAGTGAAATGATTAAATGTGGAAGTAGAATGGGGGATTGAATTGCTGTGAAAGACATATCAAAAAGCGTGGGAAAGTGAATTTATTCAATGCATGTGATTGCAATCGCTGTAAATGTACCACTGTATAAACATCATTAAAACAAACGTGAAAGAAGCAAATTGAAGCATAGCTGGAAAAGTATAGAAAAAAATGTTGATAGATCGAGTAAAAATGATTACAGAATCTTTGGTTGGGGATGAACAAGGAGATTTTCGAAGAAGGCAAAGGATTTGTTGAGCAAGTATTTAAAAACAATGAAACTGAAAGAGACCAAGTGATAACAAAAAGATGTATATGATAGTTATGGATTTCGAAAATGTGAATAGATCTAAAACGTTTTGTAGACAGTGTTTAGAATTTATGGTGTTAGTGGTTAGTTGTTAAATACAGTGCGAAGTTTTTGTGTGGGTAGTGTTGTTTGTGTAGGAAGCAAAGAGGAATAGAAACGGTTTGTGAGGTATGTAAATAGAGACGTTGGTCTCACTTGTTATGATACTACTAGTTATACCCTCAACTTTATCATGAAAGGTAACACTGGATCCCCGAGACTGTGATGGTACATTATCCCAGTGGTGATCCCTTTGTATCTTTGGATGTGTAATTAATTTTAGTTTTCAGTTCTTAATTCAAGTAGTTTAATACTATATTAATCAGTATGTACAAGATCATCTATCCGATATTAAGTCCTATTCAGTAAGTACAACCAATATATATATAATTTTTTTTTTTTTTGCTGTACTGCGGTGAGACAAGGAGCCATGAAAACGAGGATGAAAAAACCCTGTGAATACGAGGCTTGAAACTCGTGTTCTACCAAATGAACTGAGAAACCTCCGGCACAGCAACCTGAATAATTTCAAGAACCAGCTGGACAGGTTTTTGTGCAAAGTCCCTGACCAGCCATGTGTGTCTGGCTACGAGGGCAGGAGTGAGCGGAAACCAATTTCCTTCTCCAAATCCCGCAAATGAAGCGGGATGCTGCAGGTTGATCCTGAACCCTTGTTCGAAAACTTCTAAGGTGTCTAAAGGTAAGGTAATATATATATATATATATATATATATATATATATATATATATATATATCGGTGTGATCATAAACGCCTCAATGTAGGCCTATACAATTTACGACAATTGTCGTGATTTATATTAAAAACCTTTTCTCCTACCAAAATGTCGTGTACCTCATTCACAATTCCTTATTTACTTTACTTTCTATTATCACTCGTTTTCTCTGTGTCTTTATACGGACGCGGGTAGACCACTTGAGCCGGTGAGACGCCATTAAACTTTCGAACAACAAAGGGATCGAGGATAATTACACACTTTTATTTACTATTTACTGACCTTTTATTTATGCCAAAATACTTTAGACGAACGGGGTAATGCGAGGGCGGAATTAGCGTTAATATTTAATCGCAGAGTGAGCCATAATTAATATTTTAAATGAACAATAACATACTAATAAAAAAAACCACCTGATTGGGACAAACCGCGTCCAAAGACTGAATTGGGTATTTCACTATTTTTCCTGGCCCATCTCAGATGTTGCCAACTAGCATTTTATATTCTTAATTTCAAACACCCCATTATTCATTTCTTATTTACGTACAAACCATAATTAAATTTCTTATTAAACATAATTTTCTTCTTTATTCCATTTAATTTTTATTGCACATTATTATTTTATCTTTATTAAAAAATCAATACACTACACAATGCTTCATGAAATTTGTTACAGTACATCATTATCCAAGTGCATAGTAAATGGCATCACGTCGCAAACCTCATTTTTCGCAAAAGTTGCAGAAGACGAACCCCTCTTAAAATTCAATTGTACATAGGAATACATACTGCCAATCTTGAAATTCCAAGTTTTTCAATATTCGACCTGAGCATGATCAACCCTACTGTACAGTAGTATAATACAATTAATACACTTTAAAAAAATGTAGTTATACGAGTATCTACTGAAAATAAAGTTAATTTGTAAATTAATAATAGGGACTACTATTTTTTTTTTTTTTTTGGTAAAATGTCCCTTTTGTGTGTGTGTGTGTGGGGGGATCTGTGTGTCTCCCACCCACCCCAATTTTGGTTTTGGCGGAGAGCGCAAGTATGATATTGGTGAAATATATTTTTTGTCATTATTATATATACGAGTATATATGATAATAATGATGATAAGCTTTATTGGCACGCTATAAATCCCATAATATATATATATACACAGTAAATATATTAGGGTGGTCCAAAAAAATAAATGTTGAAAATTCGTAGGTCTTACCGCCTAAAATTGTTACGTATGTTGAAAAACTCTAAATATAAAATTTTAATAAGATCAAAATATTCTAAGTGGTGCCACATCGCATTTGAATTTAGATGTTTTTAAAAACCTTTTTTGCTTCTTCCCCATAATATAGATTTATTGTCTTTACGAAAAATATTTCGATATATATCGTTTTCTCGCATGATATAGATTTTTGTATGCTTATTGTGGTTAAATATTCCGAAGCACATCTTGTATGAACGGTACTGAACACGTTGAGGCAAGAATCGCATCTGTTCTGTTGATACTTGTATTCACGTTTTTCCATGAAATAGATTTCGTCTCTTTTCTCATTAAGTGCTCATCTTACGTAAACGTGTTGAAAGGGCGTTCCTATAACAATCGTATTTTTTATTCACAAGCCTCAGTCTTTTGCCAACCTGTTGTTTGCGGTGTATTGTTTGCAGTCATTTGCAGTGTATTGTTTGCAGTGTATTGCAGTTCGTTTGCAGTGTATTGCAGTTCGTTTGCAGTGTATTGCAGTTCGTTTGCAGTGTATTGCAGTTCATTTGCAGTGTTGCAATAGTGAATAATCATATTAGAAATGGCAAGTTCCTCAATGAAAACTCGCAGAAATATCGAAATATGGCTCATTGGACAACCAATTGAAATGATATGCGGGAGAAAACTTCTTTCCAAAGGTGATGTGCTCCGTCGTCTTTTTTATTTACTTAAGGAAAAGAAAACTCTAAGAGAAGCTTTTAAAGCAGTTTACTTAGAGGTAGTTGAATTTTGGGAACGAGCTAGAATTCCAACAAGAGCTGATTATAATGTTATACCAATAATTGAAAAAGTGTATATACAGAATGTAGAACGCTCCAAAAATTAAAATTCTGGTGCTCCGAAACTCAGCGTGAGAAAGAGAGATTGTTTCAGGACAGTTTAAACGATCTCTTTGATATTACTCACCTAAAAGCGCACGAGATGATCAAGATTAAAGAAGACAGAGAATTCCTCCAAGCTCAAAAACAAAAGGGAAGAAAAGGATATATGGCTAACGTTGACAAAGCATTATCAGAGAAAGAAGATCGTAAAAAGAAGAGAGAGTCGGCTAAAGAACGGTTAGCATGTAGGGAAAGTAAGAGAAAGGAGGAAGAAACAAAGTCTGTTAAATTGACTTCATCAAGTAGCATGAGTAGTGAAGATGAAACAATGAGTATGAGTAGCGAAGATGAAACAATGTTGTGTAAAACTAACACGGCATCAAAAAATAATGCAGGCAAGAAGGTTCCTAGCAAACCAAGTAAGAAGGAACTTGTAACACGAGACATTGCAGTTGCACTGGATAGATCGAATATTTCTGATAGACAGGCCGTATATGTGGTATCAGCTGCTGCCTCTGCATTAGATCATGATCTTGATGACTTGTCCATAAGCAGAAGTACAGTTCATCGAAAGAGAATGGATGTACGTGAGAAAATCGCAAAAGATTTAAAAGAATCCTTTAATCCTGAATGTTCTTTAATGGTGCATTGGGATGGAAAAATGCTAATCGATTTAACTGGAAATGAAAAAGTTGAAAGATTAGCAGTGTTGGTGTCAGGAGGAGACAAATCAAAGTTGCTTGCAGTACCCAAACTCGAGTCTGGTACAGGAGTAGACATTGCAACAGCTGTTGTCGAACGTTAAAAGGACTGGAACTTAATTGATCGCATTAAAGGTATGTGCTTTGACACAACTGCCACGAACACGGGTCCTAAAAAGGGAGCTACTGCACAAATAGAACAAAAGCTTGAAGAAGACTTACTAAATATTGCATGCCGGCACCATATAATTGAACTTATTGCATCCAATGTTTTTGAGGTGTGTCTTTGTTCCGCCAGTAGCGGACCTGATATTCCGATATTCAGACGCTTTAAGTCTGCCTGGAACTCCATCAATAAAGAAAATTTTGAAACCTTTCCTGATACTCCAGGACGTGGTGAACTGCTTGTTATTTGTAAGAAACATCTAACCTCCACACAAATCCGAGATGATTACAGAGAGGTGCTGGAACTTACAATCATCTATCTAGGAGATGTACCACCACGTGGAGTCAAATTTCTAAAGCCAGGTGCTTTGCATCGTGCCAGGTGGATGTCTCGCATAATCTATGCAATAAAAATGAATCTTTTCTGCTCACAGTTTAAAATGACTCTAAAGGAACAAAATGGAATAAAACGTTTTGCACAATTTGCCATTAGACACTATGTTCCTGCATGGTTTTCTGCACCTATCGCTGCTTCTGCCCCTGCAATGATCTTTCGCTACTAAAACTGCCGCTAGTATACGAAAACAAAAGCATTGCTTCTGCAGCATCTCAAGCACTTTCTCGCCATCTTTGGTACCTAAATGAATTTCTTATTTCACTTTCATTCTTTGATGAAGATATTTCCATTGATGGTAAAAGAGACATGGTAAAGGCACTCGACATAAGGGGATCTAAACATCCGCCCAAAAGAATAAATTTGAATCTTTCTGCCAACGATATTCAAAACAAGACAGTAGCCAACTTTGTTACTAGCTCGTCTCGACTATTTTTCACTAGGCTCGGATTCCCAATAGCCTTTCTTGAGGATGATCCAACAAACTGGAAGAACAGACAAGATTATCAGATGGCCCTTGAGTATGTCAAGTCAATGATGGTAACAAATGATAACTCCGAAAGAGGAATAGCATTAATAAAAAATTTCAATGCACATCTAACTAAGAATGAAAGTCAAAAGCAGTTTCTCCTGCAAGTAGTGGAGCAACATCGCCTGCAGTTTCCTAATGTAAAAAAATCAAACCTGAAGCAGGAACTGCGAACGCAGCAACAATGAGTGGGAGATGGGCACCCATGATACCCCCACCCCTGAGTGGTTAATACTCCATTATAGTTGAATATGGAGGGGGACTGCGATAAACTAAAGAAATTTTTGAATATGAATTCAAAGAATTTTGAAACAAGAAAATTAAGAAATTTAAAGTCGAGTGTGGCGCCACTAAATATTTATTAATTTTGATAAGTTTAGGTTAGTAACGTTTTTTTTAATATAGGTAACAATTTCCGAGGGTAAGACTTAAGATTCAGATACTTTTAAAATTTACTGTATAATTTTGGACCACCCTAATATATATATATATATATAGGGAACCATTCTGAGTTTGTGTATATATATATATATATATATACACAGGATGTTTCAGGAGGAAAGGTCAATACTTCGGGAGGTGATAGTATCGGTCATTGTGAGAAAAAAAGTTCATATGAACATGTGTCTAATTCTGAATGGTTACGGAGATAGAGCTGTTTGAATCTGATGCGCGCGCAGCTCTTCCTCCCCCTTCCCTCCCCTATAAACTTGAACCATGTAAGCTGTAATGTAAGCATGTAACATAAGCCAATCGACAGCTGACTGTTGTGAGTGACATTGTTTGGTGTTTGAAGCAGTGTTAAGAATGCCACACACCTTCACACGCCGAATATGCAGATATGGTGTATGTCTACGGTTTTTGCGATGGAAGTGCAACAGCTGCTGTAGCAGAATACCGTCGACGGTTTCCGAACCGCAGAATTCCGAATCGAAGAGTGTTTACCAGGGTTTTCAACACATTGCGTGAGATTGGTACACTTCCCAGCGATCATGTTTCATCTGAACGTGAAGGTCCACAAGCTGTGGATGAAGTGGAAAACATTCTTCAGTTGGTGGAGCGTAGTCCTACTACTAGCTCACGAAGAATTTCTACACGTCTCGGTGTACCACACACAAGAGTATGGCGAACATTACGTGAGGAAGGCTTGCATCCATATCATGTACAGCGTGTACAACACCTTCAACCAGGAGACGCTGCCATGCGACTGAAATTTTGTCATTGGGTAAATGCTAATCGCCGATTGCTTCGATTAATACTGTTCACCGATGAAGCTACTTTCACCCGTGACGGTATCAACAACACTCGTAACTCTCATCGGTGGTCAGACGAAAATCCAAATGCCACTGTGGAAACAAATTTTCAGCATCGCTTCTCTGCCATTGTGTGGTGAGGTATCATCGATGATCAGCTGATTGGCCCTGTTACTTTAGAGAATCGTCTTACAGGACAAAGTTACCTAGAATTTCTACAAAATGAATTGCCAGGACTATTGGAGGATGTTCCTTTGACTACACGCGCTGGTATGTACTTTCAGCATGACGGAGCTCCTCCACATTCTACCCGTCTGGTGATGCAATACCTAAATCAAACTTTCCCTGGTCGATGGATCGGCCGCGGTGGTCCCATTCAATGGCCACCAAGGTCTCCAGACCTCTCTCCGTTAGATTATTGTTTGTGGGGGTGGATGAAAAGTCAAGTTTACAAAAGAAAGGTGGATACACGAGACGAATTGCTCGCGCGCATTTTGGATGCTGCTGCCCGCATAAAGGAACGTCAAGATCAACTCAGACGAACAACACGCGATCTTCGCACACGAGTTGCAAAGTGCATTGAGGTTGACGGTGGGATTTTCGAAAACGTATTGTAAACTGTAACAAATTTGTAATTTCTGTATCTGATACCATTCAAAATGCCAATGTTTAAACATTAAATGTTAGAAACAGTAATTGGTTTCTCTTGATTACCATGAACAATGCTTTTGTATTTGTAGATTCAAACAGCTCTATCTCCGTAACCATCCAGAATTAGACACATGTTCATATGAACTTTTTTTCTTACAATGACCGATACTATCACCTCCCGAAGTATTGACTTTTCCTCCTGAAACACCCTGTATATGTGTATACCTTTCAACCATTCAAATGTTCTGTGCGATAATTCCTCATTTCACGAAGGTCAAGCTTGTTGCCCCTCCTCTTACATGAATACTGAAATTTAAATAATACATTTAATACAAATTATATATATATATATATATATATATATATATATATATATATATATATATATATATATATATATATATATGGGAATGAACTCGGAATGGTTCCCTGAGGTTTTTTATGATACACACAGACCGTGCATGGAACAAGGAACGCTTCTAGGAAAATTAAATCCACTATAGTCCGAATCAGTAATAGCTGGTGAGGGAAGTTATATTTTTGGGACCTCTTTACGAGTGACCCGTTGCCTACGTCGGGCTAACATCATGAAAGAGAAAAACTGTAGTGTTTGTCATTTACCATTACTTATTCGGACTATAGTGAATTTAATTTTCCTAGAAGAGTTCCTTGTTCCATGCACGGTCTGTGTGTATCATAAAAAACTCAGGGAACCAATCTGAGTTCATTCCCATCATGAAACGGACATCTTATGTTCCTTGAAAAGTGGACGCTGAATTCTGCCAGTTGAGGTTTAAGTTTTGGTTTTTGGCTAAAAATATAATAGCTTCCCCTTTTTCTTTGATGTATTCAATCCGACGTGACTGCAACGAGTCTTTTGCTTATACTGAGGTTCTAAATGTAGCGGGGCTAGGCTGCTTTAAACCCTAGATCCTGTCCCAAAACTGGATCCTATCTGCTTTGCAGATAGTTGGTGAGGGAAGCTATATTTTTGGCACCTCTTTGCGAGTGACCCGTTGCCCACGTCGGGCTAACATCATGAAAAAGAAAAAACTATAGTGTTTGTCATTTACCATTACTTATTCGGACTATAGTGGATTTAATTTTACAAGAAGAGTTCCTTGTTCCATGCACGGTCTGTGTGTATTATATATATATAAATATATATATATATATATATATAAGACCCTTTGGTTTCAAAAACCCTTTGGTTAGCTTCTGCCCGAATTGTTAATTCTGACGAAGGTTAAGCTTTTCACTCCACCTTAGACCTACAGTTTAACGTGGAATCCGAACCACGCCCCATCAGCAGCCCAGCGTCTTAAACACTAGGCCACCTAGGGTACCCATTTATCTACCAACCACTTTCTTTATTGTGTGGAAGGATGAACAGCTGGGTTTTGCTGCGCGCCGGCTGCCGTCGGGTCTCGAACCCGGGGCCAATGGATTCGTAGTCAGCGACGCTAACCACTACACCACCGAGGCGCATTCAGTTGACCTAACCGAACATTCAGTTGACCTAACCGGGCATTTTCGGTTTTATTTTGTTTTTCGTAGCTAACCTAACCTAGCCTAAAATCTTTCCTTTATTTCAGATCATTAGAAATTTTCAACCATGAAATGCCCGGTTAGGTCAACTGTACGCCCGGTTAGGTTAATTGTACACCCGGTTAGGTCAACTGTATACCCTTGATGATTGGTTAGGTTAAGTTGTGATATTTTCGTTAGTTTAAACGAAAATGACGAGAGCAAAATTACATAATAAACAGTTTGGTAGTCCCGATAATACGTAAGTACCGAAATAAAGAAGTAAAATAAACAAAAACAATGTATTAAAATGAACGTGCGACAATGGTTACAATATATATTAAATTAAAATTAAAAGATTAAAAATGAAATAATATAAAGTATAAGAGTGTGGACACTTAAGTAAAATATAAAACAGTTAAAAGGTGAATCAGAATTAAGGGGGATCTTACCAAGTTGTTAACATGGTGAGAGACTAATTGTACAGAAGATTGGGGATGGTTGCTTGTTGAAAAAATCCATATTAGAAAGATGGAGCCAGGCGGAGTGATGGTGGATTTCTTTTCAATATGAGAGTTTATTTGGCGATGTTTAAGTTGAAAGCGGAACTGTAGTCGTTGAGGGTTGGCTGAATACTGAATATATAAAGAGACTCAAGTATGCGGAGGTCGATTAGTTGGTTGGCTGAATTAACGATTTTGAAATTGGAGGGAAGTAACGGGTGGTTGTGAAGGTGACAATGATCCCTTATTGCTGATTTGGAGGGTTTGTTCAAGGGCTGCGAAGTTCTGGTAGAAATACCACGATGCTCGTCCACTCTTGTTTGGTATTGGCGGGTGGTACTGCCAGTATAGTTCGCCTTTGCAGCGAACACAATTAAAAGCGTAGATAGTGGACGAAGCAAGTGGCTGGGGTGTTTTTTCTTTATGGTTAAGGTAAGATTTGATACTATTGTAATCAAAGCTGGGCACTTGCGGTTTTTTTTGCGGTACTGCGGTACTGCGGTACTACCGCACTACCAAACCGGTACCGCATAACGCAGTACCGCAAAGGATCGCTGAAAGTACAGCCTGTACTTTCAGCGATCCTTTGCGGTACTGCGTTATGCGGTACCGGTTTGGTAGTGCGGTAGTACCGCAGTACCGCAGTACCGCAAAAAAAACCGCAAGTGCCCAGCTTTGCTATTGTTGTTGGTGAAGACAAAATGAAATTTAATTTGGGGGTAAAGCGGGGTGAGTAGGAGACGGAGTTCTGAAAGTATTTTGTGGCTGATGTGGTCGTAATAGTGAAATGAAAAATATTGTACGTCTTTTATAACAGTGGAAACTTTAAGGGGGGTTAATAAATATTATTAAGAAAGTTTCTGGTTAAAGATTGTAACAGATGTTTTGGGAAGGAGTTATTAATGCTGAAATTATGAATGAATTCTATTTCATAGCGGAAGGATAAGTACGAAGAGCACAGATGATAGGCCGGTGGATTAAAATTTTAATACTGTTTATTTTATATAGTGAAAGGGTGTGGCTTAGGAATTTAGTACCTAGGCCTGTGTACTTAGGTTTTCGATATATGGAAGTGCTGAATTTGTTGTTTTGTTTAGTTATTGTAATATCTAGGAAGGGTAAGGTGTTACTGGATTCGTCTTCTTTGGATTCGTTCATTTTAATATATTGTTTGTTTTTGTTTATTATACTTATTTATTTCTATTTAATTTTAAACTTTTTAGCACTGATGATGTAAATTGAACTTTTCTGAAACGCCTGTAAATAAACACGTACCATCTTTTCGGTCTCCTATTCCTCGCTATATATATATATATATATATATATATATATATATATATATATATATATATATATATTACCAAATAAAAGAAAATGTAGTGCAAAACAAGTTAGAGAACCTTTCAAATATTCACCGTGTACAAAAATGCTGATATATATTCAAAACAAGCACGTAGATGTATTAGTGAGAACATTTTAAAACAAGCACGTAGATGTGTATATATATATACAAGCATCATACAAATTTTGACATCTATCCCGCACATATTCAACACACTGACATTACGAAATGCATCCATTTAAAATGAAAATATATAGTCCGAATAGAGCCACATCGATTTTTGTACGTGAAACTATCTGATCTTCAATGACGTGAAAACAACACACAATGCTCTGATACCAGAGCAGTTAACAGACTCTTACTATATTTACACTATAATGTAGAGAACATTACGCTTCTGCTCAATCTTAATTAAATCACCTTGTAAGCAAATATCTATTTAAAATTATTACTTTTCAGAGCTTGACAGCTTCCAATTTAGTTTCGTAGCATCGACGATGTGCGACGCTCTGCAGCTCATATTTTCAGGTAAAATTTCATTTGGACTATTGAATGAAAAGGAATATACAACCTTATATATATATTATATATATATATATATGGTTGTATATTCCTTTTCATGTGAGGCAAAGGTCCCCTTCTCACTTTAGTCTTTACTTCACTGAATCGAAGCTATTAATCTCCTAAATTCTATCTGAATTCTGTTCCATTTTCAGTTATTCAGTACAGTACTCCTTTTTTTACTCTATCCTTCCATTTTCTTCCTTTATCTTATCTATCTACCTATCTTTCTCTGTCATTCTGTTCTTCTGTACTTTCCATCTGTGTGTGTGTGTGTGTGTGTGTCTCTCTCTCTCTCTCTCTCTCTCTCTCTCTCTCTTCCATCTCCACTAACAGCCTTCTTGCTTTTACTGCGACCAACTCTGAAGCTTAAATTCAATTAGAGCTCGCCACTTCGGTGAAAAGAATTAATTTTAAAGTCTGCAAAACAGCTGTTTTATTTTGGTCTGAGGCGTACAATTGTTTTGGCCAACTTTTGCCTTCTTTTGAGCTTGTTTTGATATGTTTAAGTACTTCTTTGACGGTGAAGCAAAATTTAATTTTCTTTCTGCTTCTCTCACAATGACACAATTAATGTAATACAAGCTGAATCTTCCCTAGGTAATGACGACTGAACTTGTTTATGTCCTCATTTCAGTTTAAATTGCTCGTCCGCTCTATGCATTCTCCAATAAATACCCTACAGAGGACTCTTTTATTTGAGTGTATGTGTTAAGCGCAAGAATGTATGCCTCCATACTGTACAGTATATATTTTAGGTATATTTCAATTTAATTATATATATATATGTATATATACATACCTTTGGTAACCTTTGGTTAGCTTCCGCCCGAATTGTTCATTCTGACGAAAGTCAAGCTTTTCACTCCACCTTAGACCTACAGTTTAACTTGGAATCCGAACAACACCCCACCAGTAGCCCAGCATCTTAACCACTAGGCCACCTGGGTACCCATTTATCTACCAACCACTTTCTTTATTGTGTGGAAAGATGAACAGCTGGGTTTTGCTGCGCGCCGGCTGCGTCACCGGGTCTCGAACAACCCGGGGCCGATGGATTCGTAGTCAGCGACGCTAACCACTACACCACCGAGGCGCATTTTATATATATATATTATATATATATATATATATATATATATATATATATAATATCCAAGTAGTAAGTAAATATGTAATAATTTTTGGACTGATAATATTACATTTTCATAAAAGAAACTTTGTTTTAAAAAGCAAAAAAAAAAAAAAAAAAATTCCAACTATGTTTCAATTAAAATTACATTATAATTAAAATGTGTATCCTTTTTAATTAATTATAATTTAGTTTCCTTAATTAAAAAAATATTTCTAGAGTAGAGCATTCTTTCCTCCTCAAGCGGAAGTTCTTCCCTCACTTCCGGTAAGAAAATTGAGCAACCGGAAATTAATCCATTTCAATACTATGTCATATAAGGAAATGTGTTTTCGTTAATTTAGCTCTACTTTATGTTCAATACACCGACTATATATATGTATATATATATATATATATATATATATATATATATACGATATGTAAAAAAGTATTCGCAATTTGTCTGTCTTTTTTTCCAGAATTGTTTACACTGCTGACCGCTGGCGGCGCTACAGTCACTGAGCGTACAGAGCGCTGCTTCGTGGGATTGAAACCTTGACACTCAGTTGTTCAGTTGTAATGGCGCTCTAAACATGGCCGCACCACTTTCGACTTGCACCAAAGAAGAGCAGCGTGCTGTCATTCGTTTTTTGTGGGCTGAGTGCGTAAAAGCAATAAAAGAAAATTACGTGGGAAAGTCGCGAAATTAAAAAACTTAATTTTTAAATGTAATATTTATACTTTTAATATAATTTATAATTTCGTGAAATGTCTTTAATTTTTATTTATTTTTATTTAAATTTACGTTATTTGCTTTATTTTCGCTCTTAATACTTATTTTACACTTCTTTTCTAAACTTTATGCGAGGTAGCGTGGCCGCCATTTTTGACTCACGGGCTGCAAGGCAGTTACAGCTTTGAGCAAAAATGGAAGATTACAAATGACATCAATTTATACTATTTACCGGTTTATTTTAATTAAGCCAATAAAAATGACGGGGGTAAAACGAATGTAAATTCATAATTTTAACACTGGATCGTGGAGAGAGCTTCCAGTTAACTTTAAATCACAAATTACATTTTTTTTAATAACCATAACGACAGTCTTCTAAATACCCCGTCACGAGACTGTCTATGTTTTCAACCTCAACGCATTTTCGAATCTCTCTCTCCATGATGCCAAATAGTATTTTATATTTAAAACAATTACATTTTACATATATTAATTTCCTATAATTAAATCAGTTAACTACACCCCAAAAAAAATTATTAAATTTCCTATTTAAAAACGAATACACGACAAAATAATATAAATTTTAACTTTTTTAGTGTAAGTAAAGCGGCATAAATTCAGTCAATTAATTGCCTGTATAAAAAAGTTTCTCAAATATACAATATTTTTTTTCCATTTAATTAAATTCGTATTTCGTAAGTGTAACAAATTACTGAGTGGAAATCTCTATCCCTTCATGGAAGAGGACTGCGAAGAGGAGCAAGTTGAAGGTGGAATGGATATCAATCAGCCAAGTGGTTCAACTTCAAATCAATTCATTCCAGTTTCTGAAATAGAAAGCCTCGCAAGCATTCTTGAAATTGAAATCAGACAGTCCATTGCCGAGAAGAAAGGAAAAAAGTCAGAACAAAAAACACCAAAATCAGTTGTCCAGAATTTTCCATTTATGAGGAGAGAAACAAGAAAACACCCAATCTTTAATTATTGTACAACGCCCTTGCAGCGATACCACCTTCTGTAAAGGCTGAGAGAGCTTTCTCTGTCTGCTGACATTTTGTCACTAAAATTCGAAATAGAATGTCAGATGAATCTTTAAATGCATTGCGCTTTTTAGAATCTTAGTTTATGAAAATGAAATCTTCCCAGATGGATACAATAACAAAACAAAACAAAACAAAATTTTTTAAACAAAAAGCAAAACGCGCATGAGCAAGCTTGGTTTTCGTACGGGACCCATACCAGAGAGATAAGTGCCGCCATTAACTCGAGTGCGGAAAGGTTAATATCGTAAAACACCTGGACGCGAGAGCGTTAAGTGTTTCACCGGTCGTTTAAATATACAACAGGTTGTGTAGTCGTTCCGTGCGTCGGTCTCTCTTCACACGAAGGTCAAGCTGGTGACTCTACCTGTAAGTCTGGCCTAGTGTAGGAAAGAGTTGTTCTCTTGCGATTTCCATCGCACGTTCGAGTAGTCAGGCACACCCGGCTCATCCGTACCGTCCTGAGCCAGGCGTATACATAATCTTCTTTTAAAAATTTTAACTTTGACACCAGTGATGTTCCTGATGTCTTTGGGAAGTTGGTAAAATAGTCTTCCACCCCTGACAACCAAGTTATTGAGGGTGTCCCTTTGTCTGGCCTTTAGTTTGGGAACACTACACATTCTATCTTTCTTGGTTTCCAGTGATGTCTAGATGGTTAGGTACCAGTTTTTCTACTATTTTTTTTTTCTCTTCCTCTTTCCAGCGAATATAGAGTTAATTTACGAAGTCTTTTCCAATAGTTGAGTTCTTTGCCGCCATCAATCTTGACTGCGATTTCTTTGAATTTCTCCTTTTTTCATATTGGGACGTTAAGATTGAGCAGTATTCAAGTTTAGGTGTGATCAACGTTCTCAGCAAGGGAATCATTACTTTCTTGTCCCTTCTTTTAAAGGTTCTCAGTAACTATCCCGTAACTCTTTTTGCTTTGTTTTGTATTTCGAAGTTCGCATCATCGGTCATTATAACTCCTAAATCCTTTGCTTTCGTACTTCTCTGAATTTCCTGTCAATCTTAGGCATAATATTTTCAATATAATTTTAGTGCCTCATTTTTTCAACATCTTAAGAACTGAAATTTCTCGGTGTTAAATGTCATGTTAATGTCTTCTGACCATTTGTGTATATACTATTTGTGTCTGCCTGGGGATTCCAACTTTTCTGCATTTCTGATTTTTTCTGATGATTTTTGAATCGTCAGCAAAGGATGTTACTATACACACTAGTGGTGGACCGAATATCCGCATCCGCATCATGTTTAACATCCGCATCCGCACTTCTGACTACGGATGTTATGCGGATATTACCTCTAATAAATTATGCAATTTACAATTAAATTAGCTTATAAAGTAGCTTATAAGGCCCAGTCATGCATATTTCATGTAAAGTATTAATTACACCAGTACACATTTGAAAACTTGTCGATCGATTTTTACAAACTAGTTGGTGATTCTATATAATTTGAGTGCGCTGATCTCAAAAATATAGTTAGTTTTTCTCTATCACGTATGGTTTTCTTACTACAGGGTGTGTCATAAATCCCCCATTTATCCCCAAATGTGAACCATCTTATCGAGACCAACATTGGATTGCACATGCTAAACCATAAATTTTGTTGTTATAGACTACAGTAACGCTTACATAATAATGTAGGGTAAATATATATAACAACCAGTCCCGTTCCCAGCAAAATACTCTCTCCCCTCCCATCAATGGGTGGTTAACATTTGGGGACAGATGAGGTATTACAACACCCCTTGTAGCACGAAATCTTTAGGTGATAGAGTAAAACCTAATTAAAGCAGAATTAAATAGCTCCTAGCTCTTGGACAAGCATATTGCTTGTTTATGAAAGAATAAAAAAATAACTGAAAGAAAAAATATATTTACCTTCTTTACTTGCAAACATTTCAGGACTTATTCCAAAGACTTAAGACTACGAAGGTAGATCTGACTAATGACGACTAAACCGGTGCTTCTTTGATGTTTTCTTATGCTGTGCGTTAGGCTGATCTCGTTGCAGACACCAGCAGTAATCCGCCATCATATTTGTATGCCATCTTCCTTGATATCTTCTTTCCATGGTTTGGAACTTTTGATGTCCTGGTGAAATCGTTCCCCTTGCTCCTCACTGACATCTCCGAGATTTTCGGGAAAACGGTCAAGATGCGAAAATAAGAAGTGAACTTTCAGCTCATGTTGCAGCCTAAGGCGCAAAACTTTTTAAGCATATTTTCCACCAGTCTTTCATAATTTTGGCTTTTGTAGTTTCCCAAGAAGTTTTCAACAACATCTTTGAAACTAAACCATGCTTATTTTTCTTTATTGGTCATTGTGTTCAGGAAATGATCGTCTGTCAATAACTTTCTAATCTGAGGACCTATAAAAACACCTTCCTTTATTTTCTCGTACCTAATCTTTGGATATTTTGAACAAATGTACTTGAAACACTCACCTTCTCTATTCAATGCTTTGACATACTGCTTCATGAAGCCTAACTTAATGTGCAAGGGTGGTAGGAGGATTTTATTTGGTTCAACTAGATGTTCATGTAAAATGTTCTTTGATCCTGGGGTAAGATTCTCTCTAGGAGGCCAAGTTTTCCTCTTCCAGTGCTGGTCACGTGCTCGACTATCCCATTCGCAGATGAAACATGGCATCTTAGTGTATCCTGACTGCTGCCCAAGTAACATGCAAAGGACTTTGAGATCCCCACACAATATCCATCTGTGATTTTGATACTGAATTTTTTCCAGAAGCAGTTTCATGTTATCATAGGTCTCTTTTAAATGAGTAGAATGGGCCACTGGGATTGCTGCATATTTGTTACCGTTGTGCAGTAACACTCCTTTTAGACTGGTTTTAGAGGAATCTATAAACAACCTCCAGTCACTGGTTTGGTATTCGATGCCTAGCTTGCACACTAATCCTGTGATGTCCTTGCAAAATACCAAGGGACCATCTTCTTCGAAAAAAGGCACGAAGTCTTTCTCACGATTTCTGTACCAAGCGAAGTATGTGTCGGATGCCAATAAATTGTTCTCCTGCAATCTAGACTCCAAAAGTTCTGCAGTCCTTAGGCAGATTCAAATCCCTGACTAAGTCATTTAGTTCGGCTTGGGTTAATGGTTTAGGAGGATCTCGGTCAGCTGTTGGCTGTTCATAAACACCATCATTGTCTGGATTTGGAGCTGAATCAGAATCTGAATTGTATTGATCCAGACTCTCGGGTGGGCGGGGAATAGGAACTTCTGGACCATGGGGTAGCGGCCTTATTGCAGATGGAAGACTTGGGTATTGAAGGCTCCCTTTATTCTTTGCATTATAACCTTTAACATTGCAAGAACAGAAGTAACAGTCGTCGGTATGGTTTCTAGGCTCGAGCCATACCATAGGGATCCCAAATGGCAAACTTTTCTTTTTACCTTTGCTCCAATTCCTTAGTGCCGCAACACACGTAAGACAAACCTTGTGTGAAGCCCAACTTTTGTCTTGATCTCCTAATTTAATTCCAAAATAACCATGATAAGCTCTCTTAATGAAGGTCGTTACATTTGTCCTTTGTTTTACAACATACCGACCACAAATATAACAAAATATGTCTCGACTATGGGTACATCCTCTAGAAGCCATTATTAAAATTGTAAAGACATAATGTTAGAATTATCTATCTGAAAAATATGAAAAAACGAAATTAATTAAAGATAAAAAGGGTAAAAAATTACAAAACGCCCCAAAATTGTTTTGCTAATAACTTTAAAACTGTGGGTGATAGAAAAAAACTGGTAGCATTTTTTAATTCAGCGCAGTGAACTGCTTCAGAATCACAACTCAAAATAAAGAAATCGATTTTCATGCAGACGGTGTTATTAATGAACAAACAAATATATAAACCTCAAAATATAAATACCTGGTAACACAGAAAATTGAATGAAACTTGTTTCATTGAATTTTCTGTGGCTGAAACTCTTGAGAAAGTTATTATTTTTATCATAATGAAAACATTAATATTAATTTTAATTCTTATGCATTGCCTGCCATAATAGTAATATCACGAAATTTGAAAAATTATGTCATATATTCATAATTCTATATTATATTGATAGATTAACTAAATATCCGCATCCGCGGATATTGAAATTGAAGATCCGCATCCGCGGATATTGAAATTAAAGCTCCGCATCCGCATCCGCAGACGTTAAAAAACAGACATCCGGTCCACCACTACTATATACTGTACTGTCATCATTTACTTCATTGTCTACGTCTGTCAGCATGATAATGAATAGGCGTTGTGCTAATACCGTTCCTTGTGGTACTGAACTCTGTATTTCCGATTCTGATGATGATATTCCTCGGAATTTTACGACTTGTTGACGTTCTCTGAGGAAGTTGTAGATCCATTTTCCCACTTTACTTGTAATTCTCATACATTTCATTTTATGCGCTATTATTCAAAGATTACACTTGTCGAATGCTTTAGCAAAATTCGTGTATATGACATCATAGTTATCGTTGCTCTCAAGTGCGTCTAAGACATTATTATAGTTCTTTATTAGTTTTGATAGGCACAATCTTCCTGATCGGAATCGTGCTAGTTCTCATTCAATCTTCCTTGTGTCTCTGAAATGTCATAGATTTTCTCTCTGACTATTCTTTTAAATATTTTGGTGAAATGGGATGTCAATAACACTGGTCTATATTTCTTTGTTTGAGACCTATCCCCTCCATTACATATAGGAGTGTAACTATTCCAGTGTTACAGTTTTCATATATATATATATATATATATATATATATATAGAGAGAGAGAGAGAGAGAGAGAGAGAGAGAGAGAGAGAGAGAGAGAGAGAGAGAGAGAGAGAGAGAGAGAGAGAGAGAGGAGTTACAAGGAAAAGAAGGACCTCAAAAGGCCTTGCGGCCCATACTCGGAGGTACCAATGGCAACGGGTGCCAGGGAAAATTTCATACACCCTCAAATAGTGCGCAAGATTCGGTCTAACCTTTTCTTGAACTGATCCACAGAGGAACTGTTCACAACTTCTGAAGGTAACCTGTTCCACGTGTCACAGATCTTATAGGTAAAGTAATTTTCACACACACACTAGTGCTAAACTGTTTCAAATCCAACTTCCAACCATTGTTGCGAGTTGGGTTATCATTTAAACTGAACATGCTTCTAAAATCGACATCGTTGAACCCGCGTAAGAGCTTGAAAACTTCGATGACTTGACCGCGCAGCCTCCTAGTTTTCAACGAAAACAAGTTCAGGGCGCGTAAGCGTCGATTGTAGCCCATATGCCTAACGGAAGGGATTAACTTTGTGGCCCTCGCCTGGACTCGCTCCAGCCTCTCAATATCTTTCTTGAGGGTGGGCGACCAGAACTGCACAGCATACTCCAGGTGCGGCCGAACCAGGGAATTGTGCAGGGAGAGCACAATCTCCTTGTTCCGAAATTGAAATTGCCTCCTGATATAACCCAACAGCTTCTGGGCTTTCTTTACCACCTCTACGCACTTTTTGGTAAACTTAAGGTCACTGCTAATTAGCACACCCAAGTCCTTTTCCAAATCAGTCGCCTCGATATTACTCCCCAACATCGAGTAGTCCGACTTGGGATTGGCGTAGCCAATGTGCATCACCTTGCATTTACCCAAGTTAAACGGCATTTGCCATTTTTCGGACCACTGTCCTATCCTACCTAGGTCCGCACGCAGTTGCTCGATCGCTTCGGGCGTCCCAACATTGGCCCCAAGCTTGGTATCATCAGCGAATTTGGCGATCCTACTGACGATGCCAGGGTCAATATCATTTATGTAAATGATAAACAACAGTGGACCCAAAACGGAACCATGAGGAACCCCGCTAGTGACCGAGGCCCAACCCGAGCTAGCCCTTTTAATTACAACCCTCTGCCGCCTATTCTTCAGCCAGTTTTCAATCCACCTACCTACTTTCCCACTGATACCCAGGGCGTGAACTTTGGCCATTAGTCGGCGGTGAGGTACCTTATCAAAGGCTTTTTCAAAGTCGAGATAAAGTATATCAATCGCCCTATTCTTATCATATTCACTCCACATGACGTGGAAAAACTCAAGCAGGCTGGTGAGACACGACCTATGCCGTCTAAACCCATGTTGGGAGTCCCCAAGCAGCTTGTAGGAAACCAAATGGTCAACAATCCTATCCGCTATTATCCTCTCTAATAATTTACCTACAACCGAAGTGAGACTAATGGGACGATAGTTCCCTGGACTTTCGTGATCTCCTTTCTTAAAGATAGGGGTCACGTTGGCTTCCCTCCAGTCACCAGGCACCTGACCCGTCTCCAACGATTTGTTGAAGACTGTAGTCAGGTGGGGAGCCACCTGGTCGCACACTTCCCGCAACACTCTGGGGAGGAACTGGTCTGGCTCAGGAGCCTTAAACGCGCTCAGTTTGTCTATTCTATCGTCAACGACTGTCGCGGTACACCGGACACTATCCAAGCCAGCACCTTCGTGCCCGACGCCTGGCTCGGGGGTGACGCGGGTGTCCTCCCTGGTGAACACTCCCGCAAAATACTCATTTAGCACATTAGCGATGTCCGCGTCGGAGGTCCGCAGCGCGCCGCTGGGGTCCTTTAACGGGTCTATCATACTTCTAATTGGCTTTCTACTATTAACATAACTGAAGAACTCCTTACGGTTCCCCTTGCAGAGGCTTGCCACCCGGAGTTCTTCGTTAGAGAGAGAGAGAGAGAGAGAGAGAGAGAGAGAGAGAGAGAGAGAGAGAGAGAGAGAGAGAAATTTTTAGTAAGTTTGTAGTTTGTGCAGGATTATACAAATTTTGATTGTGGTCAAGGGTATGAGGCAAGGCTGGAAAGTTTAAATAAGTAATGAATTTGTTTGAAATTCTTAAGTTTTAAACAAAGATTCTCTTCGAACTATTTTTAGATTTTCGTCATAACGTTTTTATACATAAAAAAGACGAAAGGAAACAGAGGAAGGATATATTATATATATATATATATATATATATGTGTGTGTGTGTGTGTGTGTGTGTGTGTGTGTATGCAACTAGACATAAGTGAGGTTCAGTTGAGACAATTCACAGATGGAGTGGGATAATTTTTTATGAGGTAACACTTTTGCCACCTCGGAGTATTTAAAGGAAATTATATATATATATATATATATATATATATATATATATATATATATATACAGGGTGTCCCATAAGTCCGGCATCATAGGAGAAATTCATATTTTTCTATTTCTACAAACCATAATTCATATTTTTCTCTTTCTACAGGCCATAACGTCTGTGAGCAAGGAAGAACGAATCCAGATAATTCTACTCGTAGGAAATCGGAGTCAAAGAGAGGCCGCTGCTGAATTTAACAGACTGCATCCAGACCGCGAGCCAATAACACAGAGTTGTGTTAGCAGACTTGTTGCAAAGTTTAAAGAAACAGGATCCATAGAAGATAAACCACGCAGTGGACCTTCAAGGAGGTCCACTGACGATGATACAGCGACTGCTATCCTGGCTCATTTTAACAGAAGTCCCAATAAGTCTCTTCGGCGATTGTCCGCCGAGACAGGAGTGTCGAAAAGTAGCATCCATCGCATTCTTCAGGCTCACAAATTGCATCCATATAAACTTCAGATCCTACAGAAATTAAGCGAAGATGATCCCGACTGGCGGATGGAATTTTGTGAATGGGCTACGGAACAATATACTCGGGATGCCAATTTCCCATCCACCATTCTGTTTAGTGAGGAGGCTGTTTTTTATGGAAATGGTGAGGTAAATCGACAGAACACCCGCTATTGGTCTCAAAACAACCCTCATTGGTATACCTCTTCAAAGGAACAAGGTGCATCTCGGGTGATGGTATGGTGTGGCATTTGGAAGGATCGCATCATAGGCCCCCTCTTTTTCGATGAACATGTCACTGGAGGCACCCACCTACGTATGCTCAAGGAAGAAGCATTTCCCAGTATCTTGAACGAAGAAGGAAATTTCCCAACATGGTTCCAGCAAGACGGCGCTCCTGCACATTACAGCACCCAAGTAAGGGAATACCTGTACCAACAATTCCCTGGTCATTGGATAGGACGTCGAGGGCCTGTGGAATAGCCAGCTAGAAGCCCGGATCTCACGCCACTAGATTTTTATCTCTGTGGCCATTTGAAAGCGCTGGTATACGCAGAGAAAATTAGTAGTGTTGAACATTTGCGGCAGCGCATTATTGGGGCATGTAACACCATTACTCCTGACATCATTCACCGTGTGCTTGCTGACTGGGTATCACGTCTGAATTTGTGTATTGAAAACAATGGTGGACATATTGAGCACGTTCTGTAAATAAAAGCTTTTGTTTTGCCTTTTTTTATTATTTTTCCTATGATGCCGGACTTATGGGACACCCTGTGTGTATATATATATATATATATATATATATATATATTATATATATATGAAGAAACGTTTTTAGTATCAGAAAAAAAGACATGTTAGTCCTCATTAGGTTAAGTTACGCGGGTTAGGTTAGTTTCTGGTGCTGTTCTTCCATCTCCTCCCTCCCCTCTGACTTAATTATGTTTGAAATTAGAATCTCTTCCTAAGATGTTTTTTCTGTCCAAATCCGGGCTCAACTGTAGGAAAACGTACGATCCTGATAGGGTCCCTTCTGTTGTTCTCAACAACTGTGCTTCTGTGTTGACAGCCTGACGATGTAAACTCTTTCGTCTTTATCTTTCAGCTGGTATTTTTCCTTCCTGCTGGAAGTTCGCTTTCATTCAGCTTGTCCGAAAGGAGGGTGACCCGCTCTCAGCCCTCCAACTATTGTTCATTTGCCTTGATTTCTTGCTTTCATAAAGTTTTTGAATCTATCCTTAATAGAAAGATTTTTAAACACTTTTCTTCTCTTCAGATCGTCAGTATGGGTTCCACAATGGACGCTCTACTCAGTCTACTGGCGATCTATTTGCATATCTTTCTGACTTTTGCTCATCCTCCTTTCGAGATTTCTGTGAAACCTTTGCTATTGCGCTAGATGTATAAAAAGCTTTTGATAGAGTTTCCAAAGTGTCCTCCTTCGGCTGCTATCTTTTTCTCTGGGCCTTCGTCTCCTTTCTCCTTCACCTTTCTGCCGATCTATAGCTGCGGTTGCAGATGGTCACTGTTCTTCTCCTAAGGCTATTAATAGTGGTGTTCCTCAGAGTTCTATCGTGTCACCTATTCTCTTTTTTTACTTAGCAATTACTTTTAAGTCTCACTTCCTGTCCTAGCCACTCCATGCCGATGATTCCACTCATGACTTTTCCACACGCTTCACAAAGCGTCCCTCTTAACAGTCACTCCATGCTTCGCATAGGACGGCTATGGTACACCTGACCTCTGATCTTTCTGCTATCTCTGATTGGGGCAGAGAAAACCCTGTGACTTTCAATGCCTCAAAACTTCAGTTCCTCCATCTGTCTACTCGTCACAATCTTCCACACGACTATCTCCTTACCTTTAGCAATACACAACTCAATCCTTCCTCTTCTCTTAACATTCTTGGCGTTTCTTTTTCTCGTGATCTTTCCTGGAAAGATCACATATACTCTCTTTCTAAAACAGCTTCTAAAATGTTAGGTGTACTGTACCGTCTCCGCAGTTTCTTCACTCCCGCTCAGTTGCTGTCCCTGCACAGAGGTTTTGTCCGCCCTTGTATGGGGTACGCTTTTTATATGTTGGGTGGTTCAACCCACACAGCTCTACTTGACCTGGTGGAATCAAATTCATTTCCTCTCATCACTTCCCCGCCTCTTACTGACTTCTTCAACCACTCTGTCTTCGCCGCAAAGTTGCCTCACTCTATCACTCTGAAACAACCTTCGAGCACTCAAATGCACCCGAAACACTTATCACGCCCTTCTCGGTTCGATGGCACTAAGGTTAGGTTAGGTTAAATTAGGTTTTGTTAACTAGATTTTAGATATGTGATTTGTAAAAAATTGGTACCTGGCTTATGTGGAGATGCTCACATATGTGTGTGTGTGTGTGTGCGTGTGTGTGTGTGTGTGTGTAAAAATTACAAGGAGTTACAAGGACAAGAGGAAGCCTCAAAGACCTTTCGGTCCACTTGGGGAGGCTCCTGTTATTAAACTGGTACATTTTTTTTATTATTCTAACAATAGAAGAAAA
>JAJOZX010000774.1:777500-822500 GCA_023014485.1 Bathynomus jamesi | reverse complement strand
GATATAAATGATTGCGTTGATTCTGTTGGGCATGGGTATGATAAGGTTTTGGCACAATTTTTAAATTTTTTTTATCATAAAGCATTCTTTCAATATTTCAGCTGTGTGATAATGTGCACTACCTCTTGGAATCAGGAATATCCGCTCCTCCATTGTTCTCAGAGTATGTTGTTTGAGGATATTTAAGAAGAGACAGGAATTCATGATTGTATCTTCCGGGCAAACCCAAAGTTTCCCTAGACCAAAGACGCCAAAACATCTCCAAACCTTAAACTTTGAAAGGTGTTTCATCGTGGCATGAATCGGGGTTACATTTGTATAAAATGCAATAAATTTAAGAGTATTTGACTCAGAAACTGATATTTTTAAAAATATAAATAAAATTAATCCATAATATAATTGAGGCAGAGTCTCTTAAGTCTGTAAAAAAAAAATATTTCAAAAGCTGAAATCGGATACCGAAGATTTTAAAAAGAAATTATTAAGACAGTGAAAGCTTAATATTTACTTTAAGTTCACGAGGAGCTTTTGTTCAATTGACCCCTTGAAGTAATTGGAGGTACCGCAGGTCTAGCTAAATGGGCCCGTAGGGCCCACTTAAGATTTTCATTGCTGCGTTCTTTTCTATAGTTTTATTGACCGAATAATTGACCTTCCAATTACTTAGGGACTCAATTATTCGGGCAATAAAACTATAAAAAAGAACGCAGCAATGAAAATCTTAAATTTCACATCTGAACTCTTTGTATAAAGATTTGTGAAGCTTAACATTTTCATGTCTGCGTTCTTTTCTATAGAAAATTATTATTATTGACCGAATAATTGACTCGCCAGTAATTAGTGGGCCGCAGCTAGTAGCGCTTCCCCCGTCGTCCATAATATGCATATAAATATTGCTATTACTGTATATGTACTCGTATGAAATTTTATCCTGTAAGCGGATATATACACGAAATACACAGAAATAAAAATCAGTTATCATTATCGACAAAATTTTTGGATTTTTATGGAAATTACGAGTTGATACGAAAAATCAAGAAATTCTTTGATAAAATATGAGAATCTACCAAAATTATAAAACAACACTGAAAATCTACCGAAAATATACGATAATGATACCATCTAATGATATTTACACCGTTGAATGTATATAGAGCCTCGTTTGAATCAAAAATTTATGCATTTTTGCAATTATAGGTGCAAATGAAGTAAGCGACATCAAATTATTTACCCACAAAATTTGTATTTTTTCTCGAATTTTTTTACACTGGTCAAACAATTTTATATTTACATGTAATAGCTGACATTTTTTTTTATATCAAATTGTCATCTATGTGTTAGTGTGCTTTTATTGCTTTTGTTTAACCCATAACAGTATAAATACTCGAGATTACTTATACATTAAGGTGTTATCTTAAATATCCCCTATAAATTACCAATATTATATATATATATGTGTGTGTGTGTGTGTGTGTGTGTGTCCAGCTAACGTAGTGGAAGTGACCCCTCCACTGCCAGAAAATCCTGTGGGCGCTACTGCCGCAGACCCCCCAATTACTGAGACCAAAGGCCCCAGTACCGCAGGTGGGCCCGTAAGGCCTACTTCGGCTAGTATTACTAAAATAAAAGGACTTTATATATAGAATGAAATCTATAAGCTTTACACTTCATATCATTATTTAAAAACTGTCTAAGAAATAGCGAATACTGCTCAAATTGCATCTTTTATAAGTGAGCATCCAGCCTTCTTGGTTTTCATTACTATGAGGATACATACATTATTAGTACGTATGATATCTTAAGTCACCTGTATTTTTACGTATTGTAACATGTTATAATTCATGATGCAAAGTCCATTCATAAGAAGTGTGCTTTCTCTAACTTTAAAGCATAATGAATATATAATTTAATTTTTACGTAAAAACGACATATAGAAACTTTTGAAAGTATTAACTTTTGACACCGACTCTATATATATATATATATATATATATATATATATATATATATATATATATATATATATATGTGGTGTACATACTGTATATATATATACTTTCGAGAAAAGTTCAGTTGGAAACAAAATTCCAAGAAGCATTAAAAATTACTAATTGGCAATATTCCGTTTTTGTTTGGATAATTTATTCTTTTTTGGCAAAATTTAAAAAACACGCCCCAATCATTATTAATTAATAATTTTTTGTTTGCAATTTAAAAGTTTTATATTTTCAGATGAACTGTTTTTCGAAAATGTTCAGTTGTGAAAAAAATCTGAGAAAAATATAATGAACATTTCAGAACTCAAAACTACAATAATTTTTAACTGGTTGGGAATAGCCATAGTGCTGGTGGTGGTTGCCCTAATATTATTATTTTTTTCTTGGAAGATCGGTAACCATTACGCTCATCCGACCAAGCAGGTAATGTCGCTGCCAAAGAAGGCTGAAGGAATGAGGTGACACATGGGACAAAAATACATAAGAAACCTTTGTTCCTAGTAGGGAGAGAAGGAACCGAGCAGAAAAGGAAAATGAATAAATGTTACTGCGAGAAGGAAATGAGAAGAGCAAGTCGATCTGAAAGTAATGTAGAGGAGAATTCACATGGGGAGCTGCAAGTAGAAAGTAGAGAAAGAAAGTTAAGGACGATCCTTATTGAGTGGGACATGGTTATCAGTATGTATGGCCGGCATAACAGTCATATTTAATCACCGGTGTTCACACCACTGCCAGGATACACGTGTAGTTCTAGCACACGACACAGTACAAACAATCACAAACAAGTAAAACTCTGCGTCTTGACTCGACTGCTGTTCAACGAGAACATTACGACCGATGTGTAATGACTCCAAAATCATAACTCAGTTGTGTGGTTTTTTAGTTTGTCAGCGATCTTGAAATGGTCAGCTGTGAGTGGGTAGTTGTTTTTGTAACAATGTTTCCTTATGGATGATTTAGTGGGGTTTCTTTAATGGCTCGTTTGTTCTTAGGGATATGGCTCGTTTGTTCTTAAGGATATACCCCTTTGTTCTTAGGATATACCCCTTTGTTCTTGAATTAACGAAAGGTGTACCCAATCTATTTCGCATTAGAGCAAATGCACTTAGCATTTTTTTATGAGACTTTGTAAAGAACATCGTTTACGCCTGAAAACCACAACTTTTGGCAGAACTTGAAACAACAGTCCAACAACTCACAGGCCAAAAAATCGGAAATGTTTCAATTCTTGCAATATAACACTGTAAGCGGTAAATTTCATTATAACATGAAAATTTTGGGTCTCTTTTTCATGTCAAAATTGGTTAAAGAAAGGTTCCTCTCATAATTTAGTTCCAGATAGGGGACAGCATAGACAATACCCAGGAAATCCCTGACTCTCTTTCTTACCCTATATACCAAAAAAAAGCTATACCATAAGAAATTTACGCGGTCAGTGTTAGGAACCTTTTATTACTTGGAATGTTAAAGTCAGAAAAAGCTTATTTAGGTACGTTGACTTGAATGTTTTGAGAAATTACGTATTTAAAGTGTAGGGTTGAACGTCGTATGTTCAAGGTAGAGGATATATTAAGAGTGTACAGTGTACAAAACGACTTAATAGCTCAGCTTTATAATATATCATAGTTACCATATACAGTTAAGATTTACAGTACACGGTGAACCAAAAGTAGGTGGACAGTAGGTTGAATACGGTTTGTGTTATATTATATTATAACTATGGTGTTCATTATAACTATGGTGTTTGTTTATATTATATTAAATATTATAACTAAATTTATTTAAATTTTATTTTGTATTATAGTTATACAAAAAAATTAAATATGTATTCTCAAAATAAACGTTATCATTTACTGTCCACCTACATTGGTTCACCCTATATATAGTTAGGCTTTTTTCTACCTCATAGGGGTAAACGTTATTCAATTTTAAAACTTCGAAAGGACTTTATAATAACCCTACATTGAAAGTAGTAAAGTCCACTATATCATGAAAATTTTAAACCGTTTGGTTCCCTATTACAAGTCAAAATAAGTTAAGGAAAGGTTCCTCTCAGAATTAGACTTCAAACTGGGGAGTGCATAGACACTCACTTGAAACTTAGTGACTCTTTTTTTCCAAAAAAGTTATATCAAAAGGGAAACTTAAAGGGTGTTCCAAAAATCGTGTATTTTTTTAGAATTTTAACCTTTTCACTCCGGGTGTGGCATATAAACTACACGTCCAATTTGCCTTCAAATCCGGGTGTGGTAACTAAACCAACTCCTAATCTTTTTTGAACTCAGGGTGTAGGGTATATCCCTCTCTTTCCACCCTCTGGGGTCAAAAATGGAGGGATATATGTATTATAATTCGAATTCAACAATTCGAATTTATATAATTCGCTTCAAAGCTATGCCCGTAGTGAAAGGGTTAAGTTTTTGTCAGACCATTTGCTAAGTTTCACTTATCTACTTCAGGTTAATGCGATTGTACGCTTCATCGATCTCCATTTCAGAATTACTGAGCTGACGTTTGACATTACGAACAACATCAGCAAGCAAACAACATCAGCAAATGTTCTAGTTCTCTTTTTGGGCAAACCAAGCAAAATTTGCGGTTTCTTAACAAAACTACAGCTGTTTAAAATGTAATAGAAAAAATTCTTTAAAGAAAATCACCACGACTTTTACAACACCTCTTATACGGTTGGTATTAGGAACCTTTTATTTCTTTGAATGTTAAAGCTATATAAATCCCATTTAGATGCCTTGAAATGCATGCTTTAGGAGCTTTTCTGATTACAGTATATATAATTATATATACATATATATATATACACAGTGTATATTATAATAATAATAATAATAATAATAATAATAACAATAATAATAATAAAACTTAGAATAGTCCCCTGCGATAACTTTTATGTTACACAGCCTGTGCATCCCTTCTGGGATATTAAATTCACTATAGCTCAAATAAGTAATAGTAAATTGCAAATACAAAAGTTTTACTTTTTCATGATGGAAGCCCAATGCGGGCAACGGATCACTATCGAAAAGGCCCCAAAATATAGAGTAGCTTCCCTCACCAGCTATCTATTGAACAAATAAAACCCAGCTTTAGGACAGAATCTAAGGTTTAAAGATAACCTAGAGAACTACATTCAGAACCTCAATACACGTAAGAAACTCGTTGCAGTTACGTTGGATTGACCGCACATCAAAGAAAAAGGGTAACTATTGTATTTTTAGCCAAAATCCAAAACTTAAACCTCAACCGGAAACTTTGAGCGTCCACTTTTCGAAGCATTTAACACGTCTGTTTAATATGATACAACATAAACGTTACCTCAGGGGACCAGTCTGAGTTGTATCCCATTAAATAGACGTGTTAAATGCCTAGAAAAGTGGACGCTCAAATTTTTCGGCTGAGGTTTAAGGTTTGGATTTTGGCTAAAAATACAATAGTTACCCTTTTTCTTTGATGTGCAGTCAATCCAACGTAACTACAACGAGTTTCTTGCATATATTGAGGTCCTGAATGTAGTTGTCTAGGTTCGCTTTAAGCGCTAGACCCTGTCCTACAGTTGGATCCTATTTGCTCAGCAGATAGCTGGTGAGAGAGCTATATTTTCCATCATGAAAAAGAAAAACTTTTGTATTTGGCATTTACTATTACTTATTCGGACCATAGCGGATTAAATATCGCAGAAGGGTTCCTTGTTCTGTGCACAATCTGTTTGTAATATATATATATATAAGTTATATATATATATATATATATATATATATATATATATATATATTTCGCTTAGAGCAAGATGGCCCTTTCATATAAATTTATATTTTGTTTGATGTCTATTTCATTTACGCTCCTTACAACTAAGTAGCTTAGAGTAACCAAACACAAGGAATAATACCTTCCTTTTGATATGCTTTCCATTATTGTCTTTGTAACTGTATTCTCTGTAATCTATACATTTAGAAGCTCCCCTTCTGGGATTGTAATTATATTAACTGAAATTAATAATTCCACATTTACAATTACAGTTGTTACCTGTAAGCTAATAATGGAGTAAAGAACAATGAAAAACATTTGTAAACAGTGAACGAAAACCCCAAAGATTCGCTTTGTCAATTTCACAATAGCCATATTATTTTTACGCCTAGTTTTTCCCGTTGTGTATTTAGCGCTACACACCTAATTTTCCTTTCTTTTTCTACTAACATAACTTTAGATACTAAGTTGTCATTTCTTACATACAGTAGCCATTTTTACATTTATTTTCTCCATCTCTTCTCCACTTCAGTTTGTTTCCTGGTTATTTTCAGTAACAATAAATTATAAAAATATGCTGCACATCTGAACATAACATTTCAGCTGAATAAACTGAAAGAAATGTATGCATATGGTATTCACGCGGTTATCCGTGATTCACTTGACCATAAATCGAGTTAACCGTGGTTTGGCGTGGTATTTACATCCGCAGCTCGCCTCCCGCCAGTCCACTACAACGCGCCTCAGTCAGTGTCTCCGCGCTTCATAAAGTACACGTGTGCGTTTGTGGCTTCGCGTATCTTCACGTCTTGTTGTGAGTACAAACTACTTAAATGTATATTATACTGTAACAGAATAATACTGTGCGTGGTGACGGGCGAGGTGGGAAGCCAATCAGTGGTGGCGGGCAGCAGCGGCTGTACCACCCACCCACCAGCGGAATAAACTGAATTAACTATGAAATCGGGTTATCCGTGATCATGGGCCGCCCCTCAATCACGAATAACTGAATGAGTACTGTATTGCTTGATTAGGATTGTAGTCAAAAACTTTCGGCCATATGTTTTTATGCAAAGTGAGAGAGTTGCCAACTTCACTCTTCTCTTAACGAGGCTTTCAATATCTTTCAAACTTGTTTTACAGCATTAAAGAGCAAAGAGATGGCGTAAAATAGGCAAAGTACTCTGAAGAGGAAAATGATTTGGAATTCTTTCATACCGTGTTTACTCTTATCTCGCGTAATCAGTCATTCATTACAAGAAAGTGTAAAAATAAAGGATATACCGAAACGATACGTTACATTAAAATAATGTATACAATGCATTTATTTAGTATACATCATATACTATCATACTATCATACTGGCAGGTTAAATATTTAAATAAATTGTTATATTCTCTCACACTAGCATCGATTCAAGAAGAATTAACCTCGGGGTTATTGTCAGAAATTCCATCAAAAGTACACAGCATCTATCAATCAATTAATCATTCAATCAACTTATCTGTTTATCTATACTATATCTATAGAGTATATCTATATATCTATAATTCTCTCCTCCATCAAATTCCTCAAATAAGGTGGGATGCTACAGAGGGGTCGACCGCAGATTGATCCTGAACCGTCGTTCGAAGCCATCGTAAGGTTTATATATATATATATATATATATATATATATATATATATATATATACTAGCTGATGTTCCCGTCCATGATGGGCATGTTCTACCAGTACACTATTGGAAAAAAGTTCCATGACGATGTTCAAAGTTGTCTACAGACATGGAAGGTTTTTTTTAAGGAAAAACATTCGTCATTTTGGTACACAAACTCAGAGGAAACAGCTATGCGGAAAACAAATAAGAAGCACGTGAACCAACAAAGGAACAAAAAAGATAAGCAAACATCTACTTTTTTTATTTATTTATTTATTTTATTTTTATTTTTATTTTATTTTTTACTAGCAAAAAACCCGCCGTACAGGCGGAATATTTTGCTGGTATTAAGGCACATGGTTACTTTCAACCTTTATGGATATAATTAAAACAAAAACATATTCAGTAATAATAATAATAATAATACATAATAATAATACATAGTAATAATAATAATAATATAGAAATTCATGGTCAACTTCTAATTTAATATACTACATACAGCTGGATTCAAATTTGGAATGCCCATATTTGTTTTTGCATGCGCGGATCTACCCGCACGTGCGCAGAGCTACCTGATCTACCTCCCTCCTATTACACGCCTCTTGGTCCTCTCTATCCTTTTGCCAAATTTGGTTGAGATCGGCCCAAGGACCTAGGAGTAGTTTGGGGACAAACAGACGCACAGATTTTTGTGCTTTATATATACAGATTATTTTTTGGGGTACTTGATAACGTTTTATTAAATCTACAAAGCAAAATAGAATCTTGGTCTCGGCAATTACGCTATTGAAGACCCTCTTCATAAACTACATTTTTTGTGGTATTATTGGGTACACAAACAAACGCATCTTTACTTGAACCCACTCTGGATAGACTGACAAAGTTGTCCACGCGTGAATACAGGTGGTGGCAAGAAGACCCCAACTCGACTGAAAGTTTGGCCTTGTGCTTTGTTAATAGTTATTGCAAAACAACATCTGACTGGGAACTGGCGCCTTGAAAATACAAAGACATAAGGACCATTTTATAATTAAAGGAATCTGAGGTATTAAGACCTTACTGTCTGCATTGGATCCTGATGCAATAATATACTCAATTACATTTTCAAGGAGCTGGGTAACTATCATTCTTGTTCCATTTTGCACCTTGTCCGTTATTGCGCGTAGTGCCATGATAGGTATTCCTACTTTTAACTCAAGTTCATATGATGAAAGCCCTGATATTTCTAAGCTATTGAAAAACTTTGGTGGATATAGCTAAGAGGTTGCTGAACATTGTTGGTATCTGAAAGCATACAGATATCTCTGTTAAGGTACCAAACAGTGAGTTCAACAAAAATGTCCTCAACCCATTGGCGTGGGTTCTGCATGGAAAGCAAATACTCATTCCAGTTTGGAGGATGGTCCGGTGGATAATCAGCAGGATTATATTGAGCCGCAACTAAAGATAGAAGAGACCCAGGAGCTGCCTGACGTGATGCTTGAATTGCATATTCAACTATAGCTGTACGAGTGTACGTAGAGTTCTATGGCTCACAGCAGAGTTTATGATTTCAGGGGCAAGATCATCCCTAAGTTCGGGCGGTTCCGAATTTGATCTGAAACTGCTCTGAAAAAAATCGTGCACCATCACCTTCTGCAACCGTTCGATAATGCAAAGGATGCTGAAGTCGTATGGAGATGTGTACTAACTGATCGGCATAACGTTTCATGGATGACCCCAATTCAATTCCATACTGAAAAAAATACTCTGGAAGGTGAAGAGATGAATGATTTAAGAAACGAAGAAGGTGCTTATTTAGGTATATGTGTCCAATTTACCAGCGTCCTTCACAATTAAATAGTTTATATCTGAATAATTCTATAGAATTTGATGACTTCGCCAGGTGATTCTTTCAAATTGTTTTCATTCTTTATTTTTTCGTTTGGAGTCATATTTTAGTATTTTAACTATTAATATTTGTTTTTGTAAATTTTCTTAACAAAAAATTGTTTTTTACATTCTTTTCCAGTCATTAAGTTTGTTTTTTTAGTTGTTATAACTAAATATTTGCATTACACACGCACGCACGCCTTTACAGTTTTAATAATCTAGATACAGTGTGTGTGCGTGTGTGTGCGCGTGTGCAATGCAAATATTTAGTTATAACAACTAAAAAATAAGCATAATAACTAGAAAAGAAAGTGAGCAACAATAAGGGTTATGAAAATTCACAAAAACAAATATTAATATGTGTGTGTGTGTGTGTGTGTGCACGCCCGCCGCAGGTTACACAGAAACACTGAATAATCCCCAAATTATATAACATTCCCTACGGAACAAACAAACGTTATTGAATATTGAACGTTGCACATTATATGAAATGTAACTTTATGCTGTAAATGCTATAGGTTACATGATGTATCAGTATATCCACAAGTTGCTTTCCTTACATTGGAAAGAGACTCCCTTAATTATAACCATTTGTAGGTTGAGCCTAAACAGAACAGTGGCGTTTTAACTCCCATGCTGTTCATACTAAATGGTAGTAGGAAACCTTACTGTTACGATTTCATAAAATTCTGTTCAGCTTATGAGTTTTACTTTTATACTGTATTGTACATTGTTATTACAGAAGTTATAGGCTACCAAAGACCCGAGGATCCACTCTAGAATGTTATGTTATGTTACATTATGTTATATGTTATGTTACATTATGAATTCGAAAGAGAATAAGGTGCTACTGTAGTATGCGGTCTACCTACGATTCGGCGGTCTACCTTTTAATTATAGCTTCTTATCTTGTTTACTAATTGTTTGTTTACATCCCATTGTCAATCGCCCTTGACGATTGGTTAGGTTTAGTCATGATATTTTCGTTAGTTTTAACGAAAATATCATGATTAAACCTAATCAATCGTAGGTAGACCGCATACTACAGTAGCACCGATATTTCTATCTATTGGAAGAGGATATTTGTAAACACTAATCAACCAGGGAAGTATTCGGGTGAGGGGGGGGGACGTTAGGCAGGAGACAGGGAGTGCTGGAACTCCCATTTTTCCTGTCACTGTCATCTTTAGCTGAACCTTTTCCGTGTCTCATCTACCCTGTGAGTAGTCCAGCATGCTCTCAAACACACACTTCTACCTCTATTCCTCCCTACACATACATGCATTTTACACATTACACAATCTCTTCAAAATTAAAAAAAAAGCAACGTGAGCCTTCGAGATTGATTTCGGCTCTCTCCTTCTCATATAGGCGGGTGGGGTTGGGAGGGGGAGAATCTTTGCGGGCGCTCGCTCTTGGCCGCTCTTTCCTGAATAAAACAAAACATATATAGTGTTGACTTTTGAAAGGGAAAGGCTTGAAGATAATGTAGCGAATCAGATGCTTTTATCAAATTTAATAGTTTTATTCGGATTTTGACAAAACCACTTTTCCTTTTTCCTTTATTTGGTACTTGTAGGTTATCTCCCCCCCCTCCCCCACCAATTTTGACAGGATATTTCGTTAAAACTAACGAAAATATCACGACTTAACCTAACCAATTATCAAGAGCGTACAGTTGATCTATTATTAATTATAACATTGTTTGTTTCTAGAATAGTATTTACTAATAGATCAACTATACGCCCTTGATAATTGGTTAGGTTAAGTCGTGATATTTTCGTTAGTTTTAACGGAAATATTCTGTCAAAATTGGTTGGGGGGGAGATAACCTACAACTTGCATGGCCGTAACTACCTATGAGGTCACCGAGGTCCGGACCTCGATAATTATTTCCTAAAAAAAAAAAAGAGACTGAACCGTTCTCCGTGCAGCTTTAATAAAAGTATTTTTGCTAACAGGTCCCTTTGTACAGTATTTAATTATAGACAAGGGTTTTGTGTTTAGTGTATAGCTTGGGTTGTGTTTGTAGATGTCATTTTGGTCTGAATTTTGCTCGTTCCGCCGCGCTCGAAAAAAATCTGGACCTCACTAATTTCTAAACCCTAGTTACGGCCCTGCCTACAAGTACCCTTTATTTAACTTCCGCGAAACAACAATTTACTGTGAGTAGAGACAAATGTCAAAACATGACAATATTAATTTCAAATCACGCGTAATTACAATTACTGTTCAGAAGTTTTGAAATGTTTGAATTAAATATAATACAGTAGCATTCACAATATTGAAAAACATATTAGAAGGAACGTGTTATTTTGTATATTAATTAAATCATTCTAATGAGTGTTTTTAGTAATGTAAATCAAATAATATAGATACCAGTTTGTTTGCAAATTACAGTGTTTCTTAAATTATATATATATATATATATATATATATATATATATATATATATATATATATTTATATACACATTTCAACTGCAAACAACACACAGTATAATTAACGTAAAGAACGACGCTTGTATAGAAGAACGTTCCGCGCAAGATGAGGAGGGAGAACGAACAAATGAAAAAATGAGGTAACCACCCGGGAATCGAACCCGGGATCTTCCGATTGCCGGTCAGATATGATAACCACTACACCATGGGCCTCAATCAATCAGAAGTCGTAATTCTCCTACATACGCGCAGAAACCAGGGCATTGGTTTCTGCGCGTATGTAGGGGAATTACGACTTCTGATTGAGTGAGGCCCATGGTGTAGTGGTTATCATATCTGACCGGCAATCGGAAGATCCCGGGTTCGATTCCCGGGTGGTTACCTCATTTTTTCATTTGTTCGTTCTCCCTCCTCATCTTGCGCGGAACGTTCTTCTATACGAGCGTCGTTCTTTACGTTAATTATACTGTGTGTTGTTTGCAATTGAAATGTATATATGTGCGGCATGCGGGAGGTGCCCCCTCAGGGCATTGGTTTCTGCGCGTATGTAGGAGAATTACGACTTCTGATTGATTGAGGCCCATGGTGTAGTAGTTATCATATCTGACCGGCAATCGGAAGATCCCGGGTTCGATTCCCGGGTGGTTACCTCATTTTTTCATTTGTTCGTCCTCCCTCCTCATTTTGCGCGGAACGTTCTTCTATAGAAGCGTCGTTCTTTAAGATATATATATATATATATATATATAAGATATTTACAATTCTTAGGAACATCATACGTTGGGACAATGTTGGGGGAATATACATTATTAAGAAATTTACCAATAACACCTCCTACCAGATCCCGTGGAAAACCATTTTTAAAGAAAAGATCAGTAAGGAATTCAAACTCATTATGTAGCAGAGCAAAGTTCAAGCAAATATTATAATATTATAACTTTTCCACACTGCATTGCTTTAAAACAGAGGCAACAAACAGAGAATATAACCTTTAATTTGCATTGTGCCACGTTAAATTGTATCGAGTTATGTTTGATTTCTTAGGTTATTACTTTTTGATTTCTTGCAGACAGATAATTGCAAGTTGATTACGGCCGATAATGAATTAGTTATGTAATATTAGAAAATACTGTCAGTTTTTCTTTTCCGTAAGCGAAGTCTGCATCTCATTTTCTCGTAAAAGGAACTATCTCAAAAAATGTTGAGATACGCTCGTTCTGTTCATGCTAGTTGGATTCTTTCATATCAGTTCAACATTTCAGTTTACATAAAGAGATACGCAGACAATTATTCTTTAGAAATTAATTCTGAGTGATATACTAACCTCTTGAAAAGGGAACGAGCGTAAAATTTATATTAAACTTAAATTTTTATTCCGAAATAGTTTGTAGAAGTTGTGTGAAGTTTCATTTTATTGTGAAGTTGTGAAGTTGTATTTTGATGATTGCAGTTATTTTAATTTAGAAAGAAAACTAGGCACACTTTTAAACCTACACTAATTCCTTTGCATACAGTTAATGACAGTGCCTGTTACTCACTTGGTATTTGGATTACAGACACAATTTATGCACACTATTCAAACTGGCCCTACTCCTTACAAAACAAATACCATCTGAAAACGGAAAGGTCAATATATACGTGTCATTAAAATCTTGACTTACCGACAACTTTGAGCCAAATATAGTGCCTCATGGGCGGAGTCGTTGAGACTTGGCACTCATACATTCCTGAGTCTCTCACTTGGGCATAGTCAACTGTGAGTACCCAGTCCTCCGACCCAGGGGTGTGAACTGCTCTGAAGCGCTGATCGGAAGTGTAAGTGTACCTTCCCACTGTGAGCAGGTGTGTGTCTCTGTGTCTTAGCCACGACACCTGCAAGAACAAAATAAAATTTTATTTTAGTATATATATATATATATATATAATAATAAAGAGAAACACCAGTGATAAGAACATTTACTAGGTTTTCTGGCCAACGTTTCGGACTTTCCATCATCAGGGCTAAAAAAAAGTACGTTTTTATACTAAAATACGATATTATATATATATATATATATTATATATATATATATATATATATATATATATGTGTGTGTGTGTGTGTGTGTGTGTGATTATCAAAATGAGCAATAAAAGTATTACCTGATATAGAGTTTTCTGGATCATATACGAGGTCATTCTTTAAAGAATTAGAGTTATTTGGCACATCCTATTTTTATATAAATATATGAATAAAATTATTAACTTCGGGTGGATAAATAAATATTTTGTAACTCATCAACAAGAGATTCGATCATATCAAACTAGAAATAGAAATAGGCATATTATTTTTCACATTAAGTTGCCTTCATCTAAAAAAATCCCTATTTTCGTAGGTTTGAAATTATAGAATGGTTTAAGCTTTGAACTTCAAAATATATTTAAAGCAAGTGTGTTTAAAAGCAAGTTAAACTCATTTTTAATAAAGGAATACTGAAATCGTATTAATGTATTTAGGGATTAAATACTGTGTTATTTGTCTGATTATTAAATTATTAAAATTATTAAACTTGTGTAATTGTTGTACTTGCTATTACTGGTCTATTACTTACTATTAATAGTAAGTAATAGTAATATTTACTATTACTTGTCTAATTATCCTATTTACTATTAACTCTTAGTACATTAGGTCTCATAACTATTATATTGACCAAGCTTTAATGTGCTGTATATTGCTAGGAGAATTCATTTTTTATGTCCCCTACAAGTTCGTTCGTATGTTCTAAAAAATTACCCTATCTTGTGTTATCTTATACGTAATCATAATCATAATTAATCATATTTATCTATTTCATAATCATAAGTATTAAGTTTGTTTTACATCATTATTAATCATAGCATTTATACTAACAAATCGTAAGTACCTATATACGAAATGCTTTTATCTTCTAATGAACTTGAGAGCCAAGTTAAAGGCTTAAGCTTAAGGGTCAAACTATATAGCTAAAATAAATAAATATGGTTCTATTAATAAGCAGTTGGATGCTTGAAGTATTACTTTATCGTCCATGTCGAACGAAGATTTCGAAGGTTTCTTGGAGAGCCGTTTTACCAGCCGTTACGAATCTTATTTTGTTTTGTGTTTTACGACAGCTTTTATTTTAGTTTCGCGTTTTTTATTTAGGGGTGGGGCTAGCCTTTTATTTGCGGCACAAGAGTTTGGAAAGCCGCTACAAGTAGTCCTCCTTCAGCGAGCGAATGGAGAGCGAATTCTCACCAACTTGGATAGCAAAGAATTCGCTACTCATGACGTAATTCATCTTTGCTGGTTGAAGAGGGACAATGCAGTCCGCTTCTCTCCCCGCGACTTGTACCTCTGTACCATTGCATCCAAATAATGTCTGTGGCAATTATCTCATTTAAAAGGATATCTCTTTTGCAAATAACTGTTCAAAGGTCACTTTATAGTACCAAGTGCAAAACCAGGGAAATTATGATATGGGTAACATTTCTATTAACAACAGACAATTTCAGGTAACAATATAAAAAGTTTGTGCAAACTGTTCAATGATGATTGAAGACTCGTTGAATGGTGATAGAAATTAAAGCTGGACCGTCTTCAGCGTCGATAGAACGGGTTTCAAGTGTTAGGTGGAGACACGAGCCTACGAGGAATGAGATTCAAATGTTATTTGGAGACACGCGCCTTCGTTAAAGTCAAAGCATGAAGACGACGAAGGTGGAGTGTCAAATAAAGAGTAGGTGAGGCTCGGAGGAAAACCGAAGCTCGGAGGAAAGTTGATTCGGCGAGATGAGACTTGAAGAGAAGCGGAGCTCTTGTTGAAGCAAAGGAATTCGATTAATGAGTGATTGTGAATGGGTGTGGGTGGAGTTTTTTTTATCCTTGTAATAGTGTCTGAAAACACGTCAGGTTAGCCAATGACGATAGACCTACTTTACCGTCCCTATTGAACGAAGATTCCCGGAAGTACTTTTCCAGCAGTCACGATTCTTCTCATTTTATTTTGAGTATTTATCAGCAGCTTTCATTTTTAGTTTTGCGTTTCCATTTGGCAGTGTTCTTTCGCGGTACAGCAGTACTTTAGGAAAGTCGATGTGTGTGTGTGTGTGTATATATATATATATATATATATATATATAGTACAGGGTGATTCAAAAGTCAGGTTACATAGGGAAATACTGTATTATGTAATGATACAGGGGAATAGTCACATCACATGTTCGATATGGCCACCGTTAATGGCAATGGACTTGTGCAGCCAGCTAGGAATATCACATCAATGCGCTCCTCCTTCGATAACATCTCATAACTCATTTACCTGCAAAGAAACAGAAAAGCCCTATGTAACGTGACTTTTGAATCACCCTGTATATATAAGTTGGTTTCTAGGAAATCGCAAACGCAAAATAAAAAGAAAGACCAATGAGACAGCATACAACATGACTTTAATTCGAATACCAACGTTTCGAAGGATGCAACCCTCATCATCAAAACAAATTTTAAAACAAATACATAATTATAAAAACTAAGAAGATAATTAAAGGTTAAAACAATTAAGAGATAAATTCACATTAAAACATTCAAAGAAACAGTAGAGTTATGATTAAGGAAAGGTTTAAGTGTGAAGATATAAATCAATTCAAGTAATCTTAGATTATCAGAGTTATTACTTACACTTAAAATCTTAATATCATCAGCTAAAGAAGACGTGTTACATTCAACTGAATACTCTCGTTTTGGGTTCCATTGGGTTACCAATGCGAAACGACGTACACAAATGTTGGTCAATGCGAAACTGAAGTAGTCGAATGAGTAATCAAATTTATAAACGAATGACGAGCACAAAGGGGAAGGGAATCTATCCTTAAAAACAAAGATCGTATAGTGGAAGTACAGTGTTTAACCAAAACAAATTTACAATTTAGAATGGCAGCAGACAGGTCTTTCTCAATCTTATCACTAACAGAACCGTAGTAAAGAAAAGGAATATAACAATTTTGGGAGCTATTGAAGAATAGGGACACCAGCCTTCTTTAGTTAGGCTTATAAGGCTAACTAACGAAAATATCACGACCTAACCTAACCAATCGTTAGGTTAACTGTACGCCCTTGACGATTGGTTAGGTTAGGTTATGATATTTTCGTTAGTTAGCCTTATAAAGCTAACTAAAGAAGGCTGGGGTCCCTATTCTTCAATAGCTCCCAATTTTCTTTAGAAGCATTATGAACAAGCATCTTAGATCGATAAATATTGTCAATAAATTTAGAAATATTTTTATAAATAAATTAATTAATTAATTAATTTATTAGAAAAAACCAGGTAAAAAATGTAATTAAAAATTCAAATTTATTATGGAGACTAATAAAAGATAAACATAAATGATATGATCCGTAAAAAAAGGTCCAAATGGAGTTAACCTTGAAATAAAAAATAGGTTTAGCCAAAATAATTCATAATTCAAACCCGTAAAAGTTGTTTACGAAATACTGAAGTAGAAAATGAACCATTCAAATTCTAAATAGAAGGATCGAAAAACAGAGAGAATGTGTTTATTTTCTGACTGGATGGTGAATTTAATTTTAGGATGTTGTGCAGCATTAAAGGTAATTTAAAAACTTCTCGTTGAAAGAGAGTGAAAGTATCATTCACACATCTCCTATAAAAGACTGTGCGAAAATCAAGAGGAGGACAGGCATCAACGACCTGTTCTTCAAAAAACTTCACTTTTTTCTACGTGAAGGTCAAAATATGAAAATAAAAACCCACTCTAATAGACAGAGTTTATTTCCACAACAGTTTCGACGCCCACTGGCATCCTCCTCGGGTGGATACAGAAAAACGAATGAACCAAAACAAGAGGGAAGAGTCCAGGGACCGACCGTTAAGAAATAATACATTTAAAAACAAACACACTAAAAATTATGACTAAAAGAGAGATAAAAAATAAGACAAGTACTGAAACCAGTCTTCTTCTTTCTCTTCGCCCGTTCCCGCCTCTATGCGGGGTCGGCGTTTCTGACCAACCTCCTCCACACAGCCCGGTCCTGGGCTTCTTCCTCCGACAAACCCTTCTCCCTCAAATCGTCCCTCACCTTCTCCATCCACCTTCGCTTCGGTCTGCCTCTCTTTCTCCTGCCATGCACCTCCATATTCATCGTTCTCTTACCCACATAATCTTCGTCCCCTCTCATCATATGTCCATACCATTTCAGTCTACTGAAACCAGTAATAATAATAATAAAAAAAACTACCCACTGCTGAGCCTACATAAATGATGATAGTGATCAGTGTGCTGGGTTTCAGTGATCGCAGAAAAACCAGAGCGCCTATACTCAATCAGAGCACCACAGGAAGTTATATGAGCATCGAGTATGCTCGATAGGGACAGTTAAAGGGTTAAAAATGGAAATTTCCTAAAGTATAACTAGTAAAACCATGACCAGTCTCACAAGAAGAAAAAAGTCAGTTAACACAAAGGTCAATAGTTTCGTGTAATGGCGTATTGGTAAACAATGACTTAACGTCATAACTACACATAAAAACACCATTAGAATTTAGACTATTAATTTCATGAGAAAAATAATTGTTTTTTTTAATTGAATAATCGTTAATAGAAAGCGGGAACAAAATGGAAATGAGGAACTTGTTCAAAGGATAAATAGGAAAATTATAGGCCTAATTATAGGCCAATTATAGATCTAATTGGCACGTCCTTTAATGGACTTTAGGGAAGCCATAAAGAATACCAGGAGTAAAATCTGTAACAAAAAGGTTATTGTAGCCAGTTTTGTTTAAATGACCAGCTGATTTTAAATGACTCAAAAATCTATTAATTTTATCCTCAGTTCGCAAACTAATAGATAAAATGGAATCTTTGAGTTGGCGAAATTTAGCGATATCAGAAAGAACGCTCAGGACTTTGTTTACATAATCGTTTTTGTTGAATGTGACAACACCTTTTCCTTTATCAGATTTACAAATAACGATATTATTGTTACCACCCAAAGAACGTAAAACACCAAAATCAGTTTTCTTAAAAATGGGAGGCAAAATTTTATAGGGTTTAAAATCCTAGTAATATCTAATTTTTTACGGTTATTAAAATTTCTAGTAGGCAAGAGAGGAAACTCCTTCACCGTAAGAATTAATTTCTCAAAAGCTAGGAAATATTTAAAAAATAATAAGCTTAAAGATGAAAATTAAACTTCAGACACTTCGTAATTCGAGAAATTGAATAAAACTTCCTTAGAATTACATGCAATCAAAGAATTAGAAATACCTAATTTAAACAACTTTCGTTCGCGTCTATTATAATAGACAAATAGGCAAACGTTAGGCAAATGTTAATAAATAATTATTGTGGAAATATTAATAATTATTAATATTTCCACAATAATTTTAACGTTTTTAGAAACAAAGTTAAACACCGCCATACATGGCGTATGAAGCGCCGCAAGTGTGGAATTTAGCTGTGGTGGGTTGCTGGTCCACCAGGATGCGGTGTGAATGAATGTGTATGCTTTAGTTTCTACATTTTCTCTTCCTTCCCTTCTATATCAGAGCATACCATACCTGCCTTCTCACCCCAACTCATTTGGGTAATGATATTTTTGATAATGTATGTATGTATTTACTGTATGTATGTATATATGTTTGTATGTATGAAGGAAAGTTAACCAGAAAACAGAAATCAAAGGAAGAAACAGACTTCGTAAGTTTGTTAATCTGTCCACCCTTGTTATCTTAATTCGATCCTTAGAAGCATATCCAAGCAAGATTTATCAAAATAAGAATGATATAAATTACTTCTAAGCTTCAAATATAAAAATCTTGGATAAATATGGTTGGTTATGCGGGTTTCCGGAAGAGTAAGGTCCAGTTCTTCTCCAATTTCCAATTACAGATAATTATGTATCTGTTTTAGAATTTGCCTTAATGATGAGGGTTCCATCCCTCGAAACGTTGGTAGTCGAACTAAAATCCTGCTATATGCTGTCTTCTTGGGTTTCCTTTATTTATATATATATATATATATATATATATATATATATATATATATATATATATATATATATACTGTATATATAGAGAGAGAGAGAGAGAGAGAGAGAGAGGAGAGAGAGAGAGAGAGAGAGAGAGAGAGAGAGTTTAATTACAGTTATAGTTATATTCCTCCGTATACCTTCTCTCAACCAATCAGAAAACACCAGTGACCCCTTGTCCATCGCTATATACTCCTTCCCTCTCCCTCTTTCCCCTCTTTCCCACCTCCGCTTCCCCTTACAAAGAAACATCAAAGTAATTTTAACTGGATTCTGAAGTGCATCATAAAATCCGACTTTTGCCTATACATCCTAGATGATAAATACGAAATTAAATAAAAATGCTTCTTCCCTTTGTCATAGCAACTATTGGGGTATGGACATGTATGGAAACAAAATGGGGACTTGCAGCATTTCAAGCCTCCTTTTTTCGCAATATTGTAAGGTTGTAAATGAGGGGAAAGGGGTCACAGCTGGATATGACCTTGTCATTGGATGCCATTACACTTAACGTACCATTCTATCAGACCCAGTAACAACACCAAAAAAGGTTCAAACTAAGAATGCGAAGGAAATGTGCAAAAGAAATTTTGAAGTATATTGTAGATACAAGAATGAATAGTGTGTATATATATATATATATTACTACCGTTTTCTTCATATACCATAATGAGTATGAATATACTCGTATATTTGCTTGCTCCTGGTCTCCTTTTGTGCTCCTTCATTCGTCCTTTTTTTTTTGTCTACTTTATACTGGAAGTTTGGGCAAAATGTACAGTAAATTTCACCATCTGCCTACATACTGTACAAATCCTACTCAAGATACGGAGATTAAGAAAAAACCGTAACTTTCAACGAGCATTTCAACCAACGTTCTAAAAAATAGAATTAAAAACTCAACGCCTAGCAAAGGATCCCTAAATCCTTAATGTTTCTCTGCTGAACAATGAAACGGAAAACCGATAAGGTCTAAGGAAAAATCACTCCTTGAACAAGGTATTAAATTTAAAGGAAATTACGTATGGAAGGAACAAAAGCAAACTTCGCGTGCTGAACAGAAAGGCATTTTAAAGATTGTCAAGCCAGTGTGAACACTGTGAAAACTGTACTGATGGAAATCCAATAGACAACTATTTCATTTTGCGAATAGAGAGGGTAAGTAGAAAAACAAAACGTGGTGGCATATACAAATTAGGGTTATGACATTTTTATAACCTCATGTTCCTGTATCATAAATCGATGAACGTTTGCCCCCTGACAATGAAAATAACAGTTTTTTCGATATATTTTGAAAAAACTTCACCCCAAAATAAAAAATAAAAAATTAATAAAATAATAAATATTGGTTGCTCCTTGATATAGCTATTGTAGATGGGTCTCTGTTCCAGTGATTTTCCAGAGTATTTAGTGCTTTTCGGTATTGTTGCAAGATATTGGACAATTTATGATAATCATCAGGTAACCAATCTAGAATGGTGCAATGCAGCTGTCCCGAATATACTAATATACTATATTTGCTTTCGGGGTGACATGTTTTTTTAATTCTGAAGAATTAGGCCCTTTTTTATTGTTTTCAAGCAAAGGTTCATCGATTGATGATACAGGAAACAATATTTATGACAAAAAATTAAAAAGTCATAACCCTAATATACATACGTGATAAATACGTTGCAGAAAAGATATTAAGATGCTTAAAATAGCTATGTAGAGCGACTTGCAATAAATACTAAAAAAAGTAAACATGGTATAAGTAGTTTTATATAGAGTAGAACTCAAGATACCACGCAGAAAAAGTTCGCAATATCTAAAATGAGATCAAAAACCTGTTAAAAAGTTTAAAATCCCCAACTCTTAACGTAATATTTAGTGGAGACTTGAATACCTCTTCATAAAATGTACAGAAAAAAAAGAGATGAAGAAGCACGAAAGGAGGCCAGGAGCAAGTAAATATGTTGTTAGCTCTTACTCTTACGGATTATAGTTTATCTTAACACAAAAGGATAACAGAAAATATAATGAAAACAACTGCTTAGTCATTCTTCACAAATTTTAGGAATTTAAATGAAGATATGTAGTTATTTTAATAATAATAATGGGCTATAACAGAGTTGAAATAACGACTTATATAACAACTAAATCAAATGATAAAAAAAAAATAACTTTAAACCACGAAGTGGGATAACATAAAATCAGACCAGACATGTATTTATAGACAGAAACCCCATTTTTAAGGATAAAACAACGTAAGAAACGCAGTATTTCCTGGGGAAAAAATATACACACACACACACACACACACACACATATATATATACATACATATATACAGAGTATATTAAGCACTATAAGAACAACAAACAAGACTCATACAGAAACAAATATGGAAGATAAAAACGAACAATTTTAAACAACCTAAGTAGATTAGTTTCGGAACTAAATAAATGCACAGATAACGCTGCAAAAACGTGGTTAGAAAAAAATTTGAAGACTTATATCGCGACATAAAAGCTCTGATACAAAAGTGTATAAAGAAGGAAGCATAAAAATCACAAAAGCGATTAAAGAAAATTCAAAATAGTTCTATAATTTTCCACAAAGGAAAAATGTAATGTAAGATTATGATAAGATAGCTAAGGAATGACGATAATACACTAACTGATCACGTGAAAATTGTCTCATTTATTAACAGTATACGGTACAGTAGAGTACGAATCATTTTTTAGTGTTCCAAACACCAGAAATAAAAAAGATTATGAGTCAAGAAGACATGTTTGTCGCTGTTCAAAATCTTTGGACCATCTAAATTGTCTGAATAACTGCTTAATTACAAAATTCTTTCCTGACCTTAGTATAGCTTATAGTCCTGGTTTCCCTTGGCTTTATTAAAAGTTAAAAAGACTATTATGAATAGAGCATATGAGGCATATTGTTGATGTTTGACAAGGCCATATGACGGAAAGGACCTACAGCTTTACGTGCGATTCGAAATACGAATCGAGTATGTTTAGAAGTATTAAGTATTATATTAGAACATGCAAATTTTGGCTTTTTGCTCCTCCTTTCCTATTTTGTTTAACAGTCAACGAAGACGCCAGTTAGACTGATTAATTTGGCTCAACTTGCTTGATTTTCATTTTCTGTAAATACAGATAATATAATCAGGACAGGAATAAATAATAATATAACTGACTTTAACTTTGCATGGGACAATTTTGAAGAGCTACAGAACAAATGAAAGTACATTCAGCTGCAGCTGCAAGTTCGGACAAACTGAATGCTACACTAATAAAAAATATGTAAGGAGAAATAGCTCCGGCTCTGTGTTTTACTATGGAGAGTTTTAACAAAGGTGATATACCGAACGTCTGGAAGAGAGCTAACATTATTACTATATTTCTAGGAGGAGACAGATCACACGCGAAGAACTAGAAATTTACTAGTAACACCAAATTTCACGAAATATCTGTAATATTACTTGAGAAAATCTGTACATTTTTGGAGACATGAAACATTCAGTAGGAATGAACGTGGTTTCAGATCAGGAAGATCGTGCCTGTCGCAACGAACATGGTTATATAACAATATTATCGACAATATAATACATAGAGATTTCACCAAGGCTTTTCTCAGAGTAACCACGGAATAAGACTGCATAAATTGAAATGAAGCATTTCAACATAACAGGAAAAGTGGGAAAATTAATATGTAACTTCATTAGAGAATGAGAGCAAATTGTTATAGCACAAGAAATATTATCATCAGAATCCAAAGTCTGTAACTCAGTCTCACCAGTAACTACTTCCTCTATTGTTATTTATAATAATAATGTTAACAGATAGATATAAAGGAGTGTCCAGCAATAGAACAGAAACATCCTTTGCAAACGACATTCACAAAAGTTAGCAGACTGATAAAAAACTCCAGATGATATGAAGTCCCTGCAGACATAGAGACAATATATTGATGGTCAGACCGTAATTTGAAATTAACCTCCAATCTTCTAACTCTTGACCCTTTAACGACGGAGTTGTTTGTAGTGTTAAGTGATGAATATGTGCATTCGAAACGTTACCAGTTTGTACCGGTTGTCCATAAAGGGTTAACTAAGGTAGGCAAAACATGAGATCAAAAAGTATAGACCACTGTACATCAAATGGAGAGAAAATTCAAAGAAACTCAACAGCAAAGGATCTAGGAACGATTATGATAGACGATGCAAAATTTCTGACGCAGAAAAAGACACCAATAATTAACGACAAAAGGATGACAAGACATATATTAAGGATTTATGAAAGGGACATAACGATTCATTTGCTAAGGACTTTAATAATACAAGTGCTAGAATACTACTCAATTCTTACGTCATCATCTAAACGCACGAGAAATAAATAAATTAGAAGAAAAGCGCGAGAACTTTACAATGAAAATATGTAGGCCAGAAGACTTAAATTTCTAGAGTAAGTTACGTGAACGAAGCCTGTGTACCTCCTAGAGAGAAGAGGAGAGATACGTCTACACATGGAAAATAGTTGAAAAGAGTGTGCTCAATCTCAAAGCAAACCCTATAATTCTCACAACGCTGGAAAAACCAGAAAAGTAGAAAAGGAAGTTTTAATTTTGCTTGAAAATAGCTCTTTAGTTATATGACCAAATTTATTAAGTGTCAAAAGAAATAAAAATTTTACTGATGTCAAAATGGACGTCTTACAGTAGAAAGGAAAGTAGATACCTGGCTCAATACAGTCCCAGATGAGCCGGGTGTGCCTTGATGTGTGAGATAGAGAACTCAAAAATGCAACTTTTCTCTGAACCAGGCTAACTCTACGGCCTCAACCCCGACCTCCGTGTGACTCCCGCACGATATCAGTACACAATTTTAGGGTCCACATACAAATATATGTAAAGCGGTCAAATCTGTCTTCTGTCCCACACTTAATATATTAACACATACAGGTGTGTCTTAAACATAGATAATATATATCAGGGATGGATACCACGGATCACCTGAATATCAGGGCCCCCAGCCTTCTTTAGTTAGCTTTATAAGTCTAACTAACGAAAATATCATGACCTAATATAACCATTCGTTAGGTCAACTGTACTCCCTTGACGATTGGTTAGGTTAGGTCGTGATATTTTCGTTAGTTAGACTTATAAAGCTAACTAAAAGAGGCTGGGATGACGGATCTTCAGGTGATCCCAAGTCTAGTTTACGTCCCCCTGACGCAAAAGAGGACACAAACTACACTAGGTCAAAGTTGGGGAACGTAAACTACACTAGGATCTTTAGGAGACATTTTTTAAATGAATCCATCAAATAAAACGTTAAAACTAACGAAACTATTACGACTTAACCTAACCAATCGTCAATTTATATATACAGTATATATATATATTTAAGTCGTAATATTTTTGTTAGTTTTAACGTTTTGTTTGATTAGGTATATGCGGACAAAGTTGGGGAACGCAAACTACACTAGGATAATGTAGGGGAACGTAAACTAGGCATCACAGGGGGGACGTAAACTACACTTTCTCCGAAAATTCAGACCATGTTTAAATATAAAGTATTTTTTCAAATTTTGATGAAACTTTCGAGTATAAAAATTTAGGATCACTTGAAGATCAGGGCCCCCAGCATTCGTTAGTTAGCCTTATAAGGCTAACTAACGAAAATATCACAACTTAACCTAAACAGTCGTTAGGTCAACTATACGTCCTTGACAATTGGTTAGGTTAAGTCGTGATATTTTCGTTAGTTAGCCTATAAGGCTAACTAAAGAAGGCTGGGGGCCCTGATCTTCGGGTGATCCAAAAGGTGCTACTGTAGTATGCGGTCTACCTACGATTCGGCGGTTTACCTTTCAAGTATAATTTCTTATCTTGTTTGCTAATTGCTTGTTTACATCCCAATGTTAATCGCCCTTGACGATTGGTTAGGTTTAGTCGTGATATTTTCGTTAGTTTTAACGAAAATATCATGATTAAACCTAACCAATCGTAGGTAGACCGCATACTACAGTAGCACCAAACATTCATTGTTTACCGTTTCCTTATTAATTTCATTTTTTCGTGGGCACAATCATAGGCGTAGGAAGTGGGGGGGGGGGGTCATGGGGTCAATTTACCCCCCCCACCACCACCACCACCAAATTCAGCCCCACTGAATGTTTTTGGGCAATTACACACTAAAATTTGGGCAAAAGCCCAGTACACATATTTTTAATCACTATGATTTCACCCGAAACTTTTTATGATTTTCCTATAGGATATCTCTTTGTCCAAAATGTATGTCTTTAGATATTGAACCATGCACTCTTTGATTATGGAAAGGAAAACCTGTCGCAAATCGGCAGTATTTAAGTACCCCATTTGATATAACCTGTTACAACTTACTCTATTGTCGTAACTTGTTTGGTGGTCACACTTTGTACAGTCGTGTATACCTACAAATAGTGTTTAATACAAATATGACTTAAAAATTGATTTTCGGTTTCGCTTATTTTTTTTCTGGCAAAAATTGCTTGCCCCCCGCCCAAAATCGGGCCCCTACACCTATGGGTACAATATAGAGTGAAATTCTGTAAAAAGTCTTTCACCATAGACGTGGGTAACTGGCAATGATAGGACATCAAATGCAAGATCCTTTAGAGTCATAGAAAAAATATTTTACTTCCACTGCAACTTGTGGCAACTTTGCTTGCCTTTTCTTCAAAGTCAGCAAGTTCAGCCATTACTTTCTCAACTTTTGACCCCAACTGGCGAATCTATTTGCGACTGTTCTGAAATTTAAATATAAAAAAAAATAGAAATGAGATGAATAATTCATAATGTATAACAAGGTATTTCTTTCATTCAGTGAATTATAATTTATTTCATTTCATTTTGTTACAAGTTTATACGTTAGATATTATATATCTATTATTTAGGTAATACTTAAACACTTGATTTCTATAACTGTAAAGACTACTTTCGCTTCTTCCTATGCGTTGCTTCTTCATAATCATTCTTTCAAGATTTTCATCCACAGTTTTTTACATTATTAGGATCACCTGAAGATCAGGGACCCCAGCCTCAATTACCGAATGATATCTTCGTTAATTAAAACTAACGAAAATATCACAACTTAACCTAACTAATCGTCAAGGGGGTACAGTTGATCTAACCAGGCATTCAATTTAATTTATTGTTGTATTTGGTACTGTAAAGCAAAAAACAAGAATACATGGAGGCCCTGATCTTCAGGTGATCCCATTATTATTATGTGGTTTTGCGTGCTGAGTTCAAGAAAGTTATTCTTTTTTTTGGAGAAATGAAAAATAAAGAAGTTACAGCAATTTTTTGTTATAATATTACAGTAGGTCGATATATGTAAATAATGGTAATAAAAATTGCTGTAACTTTTTTATTTTTCATTTCACCAAAAAACAAATAACTTTTTTGAACTCAGCACGAAACACTACATAATAATAATGTAACTTTCTAGTTATAAAGAACGGTCCGGATTTTGGAAAAGATTCCAATTTTCAGCATCGTTAGTCAATTGCTTGTTTCAGACGTTCCTAATGTTGGGAACGCAGTTTTGCTTCGTACATAATGTAGTTCTTAATTTTCACTTTTAAGAATAAAGTAGCAGAGAGACTTTACGATAACTTTCGCTCGTTCAACCTGTATAGAGAATCATGTCTTGCTTAAAATTGTTTAATGTAACCATACTTATTCTTAATTATGATATTTTGCATATATATTATCATTCCTATTGGCCATGAAATCGAAGTTAAAAACGTGGAGACCGAAAACTGAATGAGGCGTCTGCTAAACTGAGAAGGAAACTTAATTTTTTAACCCTTCGGCAATTTTTTTAAAACAGATTCCTTTATTTTCATACTTTTCTTCTTCCATTAAGTTACAGTATCGTGGATCGAAGTAAATTGGTGCTCATAACCCATCATTCTGAAATAGTGAAACTTCTTCTATTATGACTGAATAAAGGTTTCGCCATATCTGATGGATTTCGGAGAAGTTTCATCACCATCTGGTTCAAATTGCAAAGAAGTGTAAATAGCTGAAGAAAAATAATGAATTAATAGACATACAAATATAAATAAACAAACAATTAAATGAACAAATTATACACACACACACTGTGTATTGTAATGCATTAGTGATCATACACATATACCTTTTACATCTCTAACTACTGTACATTCGAGGTTCAAGAACTTGCCTAGAGCATATTAAGCTTTAAGTTCTGAAATTAAAGTTCAGACTTATATGTTACAATGGATTCCTAATTAAAAGTTAGTGAAAGTTAAAGATTAATTATCTTACCTCGCAATAAGTCTTCTTTCTAAAGCTGCTTCGTACGTTGGCTCCAAAAAGTTTAGTAACTGAGTCACTGTATACCATTTACTCTCATTGAAGTATATGCTCGCATTAGCCTTAGACAATTCTTGCACACTTGATCTTAATGTCAATACTGATTTTAGTATCACATATACGTACAGACTCCTTTCGAATGTTAACGTCGACAGAGGGAACCTTTAAGCATTTGTTTTTGAAACAAATCTCATATTTGAGGTGCGAAGCTTTTTCGCCATACGTTTTGCATATGCAATTATGCTGTATTGGTTTTGTATTTTTAGGAAGCCATGGATAGCTAAGTGAAGGGTATACGAACTGAAATTACAGCTCGCTGATTGCCTCCAACGTTTTAACTAAACATTAGATTAGGAACACCTGAAATGTTTCGAACTTAAAAAGTTTCTACAATATCATCTATAATATCAGCTACAAACACTAAAATTAAATTGTTCGAACAAATTAATCAAATAGGAAACCCATATAAAAACACAACAATTAAGCGCAGCGGGCATTCTAATATATATATATATATATATATATATATATATATATATATATATATATATATATATATTATATATATATATGTATATATATGTGTGTGTGTACACACACACACACACCTCGCGGAGAATGGACGCTTTGTTTCTCTCTCTCTGTATTGACATCAAAATAAGAAGGGAATAGCATCTCGGAGGTTTATTCTATCTACACCAGAGAGTGCATACAGTATCAGTGAATCCGTGGATATAAGTTATTAAGCGAAGTTTATTGAGTGTAATTGCAACATATTTACACAGATTAAAGTATCACAAGTTAAAATATATATTTAATTGAAACAAAGTCATCTGAGAAAAGTTTTCAACAAAACAGTAAAACGGTCATCGAGCCAAACTCACGTGACTGACCCGCACTCAGATGGGAAAGAAAAAAGGAAAAGAAAAAATTGTCGTGTTTTATTGGAGGATTATGGTAATAGATGACAAGGCAATGGATCCACATTCCCACCAAATTTGTAATTTATGCAATTTAGCAACAACCGAAAACGAAGCGATCAGGTGTGATTTTTGCCAAACGTTACATGACTTTAACTGTATGAATTGCAGGGTTGGCAAAAATCCAGCAAAAACCCCAAAACCCAGCAAAAACCCAACTTATTTTTTGCTGGGTAGTTGGGTTTTTGCTGGGGTTTTGAGTTTTTGATGGGTTTTTGCCAACCCTGATGAATTGGAACGAGAGAAAAATATCTCTCGTCTCGAGCGCGAAACAGATTACTGGATGAAATTTCTGGGTGATTCATGTACGGTGAGTGTAAACTCGTTCGCAGTATTTAAAGCAATGGAAAATATGAATGTGATGGGAAAAGAAAGAAAAATGAGAGGAAAAGATGACCAGACTACTCCGAAGGAAAACGGTGGGGATGAAAAAAATAAAAATAAAGACGACACGAGAAGACATGGTAATGGAGAAAGTAAAAGAAACAAACCGTGATGCGGTTAAATCACCAAATAAAGATGAGGAAGAAAAACCGATAACGACGAAAAACATAGAGGATATCTTATGTAAATATTATGGAAAAGGGCATTATAGATACAGTGACGGGCAATGGGTCAATGTACGTCCGACTGCATGCAATTTCCACTACAAAAATGGAAATCGTAAATTTGGAAACAACTGCAAGTTCCACCACCTTGCTATCTATAAAACTTATGCAAGATACTGAAGATGCAAGTACGGGCAAAACTGTTGTTACCACCACCCTCAAAGGAACGCAAACGTTAAGCAGCCAAACCCATCAGCAAACAGAGTAACCAATTTTTAGACGTAGCCAACACGATTTAGTTACTAAATATCATTCAACAAATACAAAATGAGGTGACAAATACGAGAATCCGAGAGCCAAACGGAATAAATGCAGAAGAAAATTACATACGACATTGAGACTGCATGTATCGAAACAGACAGAAAAGAAATTAGGATTCTCAGAGGATCACAGAGCAACGAAATATGCACTCCCAGAGGATAACGAATCTGAACTACATAAAGATGGAATAAAAACGAAAAAATAAAAATTATTCTAGCCAACATACAAGCCTAAAACCAAAACATTCCCTGGATAAAGTTACGTAACTGAAAGGACTCGTGCAAGAAACAAGAGCAGATTTTACATGCCTCACGGAAACTCATCTAAAAGACCGCTGGGCGAACTGTGAAAACTGTGAGTTTTGTATCGACAAACAAGAAATGTAAATTAACAGCTATAACATACTTCGGGCCGATAAAAGAGAAAAACGAAAAGGAGGATGGGCTATTTATACACATGAAAAACATATGGCAGAAATTATAGTAAGTAATTCAAACAACTACGTAGAATTAGTAGGTGCAAAAATTGAAAAATTAAACATACTAGTAATACACAGATCTCCGAACATCCCAACTACAAAATTTTCAGATATCATTATTGTGGTCAGAAACCTGATGAAAGTTGTGAATTCCCTAACCCCTAATGTTTTTTTGCGGTGATTTTAATTTCTCATTCATAAAATATAAAAGGATAGGATGTATAAACCAAAACAAGGGATGCACACGGGAAAACCAGGAGCAGGCAAAAATGTTTCAAGCTCTAGTTGACGAATTTATGCTAACACAAGAAATAACAGAAAAAAAAAAACTGTCAAGATTTGGTATTCACAAACAAGAGCAACCTAATTTACAGCATATAAATATCTCCAGCTCTAATATCAGACCACACTATTATTGAAAAAACCAGTGTGAGAACAACAGGGAAAGGAAGAACACACGCTATAGAAAGAGGCAAATTCGAATTTTTAATCTCTCAGATCTAGTTTATATAAATGACAATTGTAATTTTACAGATGTGCCTTGGTGCGTTGACGACAGTTTCTTTATTTTAACTAAATAAAGACAGTGTGGTGAATATACAAAATTTAGTGGTTGTAAAAAAATTAATTAAATAAATTAGGTGTTTGACTGACAGAAGATGTTGAAACTGGAAGTTAAAAGTAGAATGAATCAAGGCAAGCAAGTCATAGGCACGACAAAAAGACCTGGAAAGAAAGAAGTGCTTGAGTGCAGATGCAGAGAGAGTTGCATAGAGGTGTAAACCACAATAGGTATACCCTCAACCTTGTCATGAAAGATAACGCTAGATCCCTGACGTTAGGATGGTAACTTATTCCCAGTAGTGATCCCTATGTAGCTTTATGTGAGAAATTGATCCGAATGTCTTCGCGAAACTCCACGTTCAAGTGTCGTTCCCACCCGATGGAAAGTGAGAAATGGGTTTATAGATTCTGTATGAGGACAAAACTATGATGAGTTTTGATGTCACATCTCTATTTGCAAAATTTTTGGTTGACATCACTCTGAATTTCTTGAAGATACCTCGTAGACAAATATGATCTTTTACCCATCGATCATACTCGTTCTCCGGCTTTCGTTGAATTGTATCTCAATGACGATTACTTAACACTAACAGTGAATTCTGCAGAAAAAAATCAGGAAAGAAGATGGGCTGCTACTTATTTCCTCTAATTTCAAGTTATTTAATTTTGGGGGAAAACTATTTCTGCTAACTAAATCATACGTTTGTCAGCACCCTTAACATCTAAGAGGCGCTTAATACAGTGGTTCCTAACCACTTCCTAGCCGGGCGCCCGAAACGGTCCCCAAATTTCTCGTGGCACCCCACCGAATTAGAATTCTCCGACAACGAATTTGAAATCAAATGGATTACCTTTAATGTGAGATTTGAGCCTGATTTTCTAAGCAGTGGTTCCTGATCATTTTTCCTATGCAATTTTTCTTCCCTTTTTATTAAAATCATTTTATTGTATGTTGAACTTCCTCGTCCCGCGACACTGCCATTGGGAACCACTACTTTAAAGAACATACTTCCCTCAATAAAATATACGAAAACAAGTCTTATGGGTATCCTCACTTTTTAGGATCTTTTGGTTATTGGGAATTCAAATAATAGACATACGTACAAGATTTGCGGACAACCATCCCATACAGATTGTTATCTCCATGATTTTTCGATTCACCTGAACTCGAACCCTGAACATCTGCGATCATGAGGTTTTAGACCAACAACTGAGTATTACTAATACTTTTAAAAATTTAGGTTAAAATAAAAATTTTATTTCAGGTACAAAATCCAAAATTAGATTTTTCTTGGTTTTAAGATCTTAAAGTCTTCTCTCAAAGATTGTCGAAGACTTACACTGACCATTATTCCAAAATCTGAGACCAGTGATTTTTTTACTTTCAAACTGTAAGATTATCACTAAACAGACTAATAACGTAAAATCAATTTTTTAAAGAATTCTAATTATATTTAAGATCAAAGAAAATTTGTTAGCATTTATTTCATACCGTGTAATGGTTGTTCATCTCTTTTATGAATGGAAGATCTCATATTTTATAAGATGGATGTACGAGTATAAATATTCTCATTAAATTAGATTAAATTGAATTTGTATTTGTATTAATAATATTTGTATAATATTGTATTTCTATTAATAATATTTGTCATATGGACTATAGTCTGCCAATAAACCTTTTCATTTCATTTCATTTCATTTCATTTTAAATGGCAAAAATAGCGCCATTGTCAAACATAGGGAGGAGGAATAGGGAGGAATAGGCTCAATTCATAAATCTGGAAGGTGCGAAGATTATTGGAATTTTTAATAATACTGAACATTTCGATTGTAATGACGAATCCTTTAATTTAGACCCCTTTTGCGAATTCCATTTTAATTAATAAAAATTGACCAAAATTAAAAATTCTTTTGAATTTACCTCCGACTTTCCGCAAATAGTTCTGTCGTTCTTTGGTTTATGCTCCCTTTTTCCTGAACTATTTCGTTTAAAAAATTCCAGCATAAAGACTGTTCAGCTGTCAATTTAGATTTTTTTTATTTTTAGCCCCTCTCATTTGCTTCTTTACAGATCAAAAACCATTTTTTTTTAGGCACAAGAAGGAGCACTTTTTGACCAGAAAACTTCCTTCATAATAATGTGTATATAATGTGTGTGTGTATATATATAATATATATATATGGGATTGAACTCAGAATGGTCCCCTGAGATCTTTAATGTTACACACAGACCGTGCATGGAACAAGGAACTCTTCTGGGAAAATTAAATCCACAATAGTTCGAATAAGTAATGGTAAATGACAAATACTAGAGTTTTTCTTTTTCATGATGTTAGCCCGACGTGGGCAACGGGTCACTCGCAAAGAGGCCCCAAAATATAGCTTTCCTCACCAGCTATCTGCGAAGCAGATAGGATCCAGTTTTGGGACAGGATCTAGGGTTTACAGCTACACCTAGCCTGCTATATTCAGAACCTCAATATACGCAAGAAACTCGTTGCATTCACGTCGGATTGAATAAATCAAAGAAATAGGGGTAACTATTGAATTTTAATTTTTCCAGAAGAGTTCCTTGTTCCATACACGGTCTGTGTGTAACATATACAGGGTGTTTTAGGAGTGTTTCTAATTCTGAATGGTTACGGAAATAGAGCTGTTTGAATCTACAAATACAAAAGCATTGTTAATAGTAATAAAGAAAGAGAAACAAATTACTGTTTCTAACATTTAATGTTTAAACATTAGCATTTTGAATGGTATCATATACAGAAATGACAAATTTGTTACAGTTTAAAATACGTTTTCGAAAATCCCACCGCCAACCTCAATGCACTTTGCAACTCGTGTGCGAAGATCGCGTGTTGTTCGTCTGAGTTCATCTTGACGTTCCTTTATGCGGCCAGCAGCATCCAAAATGCGCGCGAGCAATTCGTCTCGTGTATCCACCTTTCTTTTGTAAACTTGACTTTTCATCCACCCCCACAAACAATAATCTAACGGAGAGAGGTCTGGAGACCTTGGTGGCCATTGAATGGGACCACCGCGGCCGATCCATCGACCAGGAAAAGTTTGATTTAGGTATTGCATCACCAGACGGGTAGAATGTGGAGGAGCTCCGTCATGCTGAAAGTACATACCAGCGCGTGTAGCCAAAGGAACATCCTCCAATAGTCCTGGCAATTCATTTTGCAGAAATTCTAGGTAACTTTGTCCTGTAAGACGATTCTCTGAAGTAACAGGGCCAATCAGCTGATCATCGATGATACCGCACCACACATTGGCAGAGAAGCGATGTTGAAAATTTGTTTCCACAGTGGCATTTGGATTTTCGTCTGACCACCGATGAGAGTTACGAGTGTTGTTGATACCGTCAGGGTGAAAGTAGCTTCATTGGTGAACAGTGTTAATCGAAGCAATCGCGATTAGCATTTACCCAATGACAAAATTCCAGTCGCATGGCAGCGTCTCCTGGTTGAAGGTGTTGTACACGCTGTACATGATATGGATGCAAGCCTTCCTCACGTAATGTTCGCCATACTCTTGTGTGTGGTACACCAAGACGTGTAGAAATTCTTCGTGAGCTAGTAGTAGGACTACGCTCTACCAACTGAAGAATGTTTTCCACTTCATCCACATCTTGTTGACCTTCACGTTCAGATGAAACATGAGCGCTGGGAAGTGTACCAATCTCACGCAATGTGTTGAAAACCCTGGTAAACACTCTTCGATCCGGAATTCTGCGGTTCGGAAACCGTCGACGGTATTCTGCAACAGCAGCTGTTGCACTTCCATCGCAAAAACCGTAGACATACACCATATCTGCATATTCGGCATGTGTGAAGGTATGTGGCATTCTTAACACTGCTTCAAACACCAAACAATGTCACTCACAACAGTCAGCTGTCGATTGGCTTATGTTACATGCTTACATTATAGCTTACATGTTTCAAGTTTATAGGGGAGGGAAGTGGGAGGAAGAGCTGCGCGCGCATCAGATTCAAATAGCTCTATCTCCGTAACCATTCAGAATTAGACACAAGTTCATATGAACTTTTTTCTCACAATGACCGATACTATCACCTCCCGAAGTATTGACCTTTCCTCCTGAAACACCCTCTATATGTATATACGTTTTTGCTTGAAATCTATCCTCTTCTTTATATATTGGGAAAATGTTTGCTCGTTTATATATATTATATATATATATATATATATATATATATATATATATATAATATTATATATATATATATATATATGAGGTCTTCCGAAGCAAAAGTAGCACAAGCGCCATCCGGGGCAAAAATGAGTTATACCCACTGAGAGGTTCTTCTGACCGTATACTATCATATGGTAATGGATGAATTGCAGAAGCGCCAATGTTCCTATGGTCGAAAGTCCCGCGAAAAATAATGCGTTATCTCTGTCCGAAGGTCGCATAACTTTCAACGCGTTTTCTAACGATTAAAAAAAATGGCGTTTGTGCTACTTTTGCTTCGGAAGGCCTTATATATATATATATATATATATATATATATATCTATCTTCTATATATTATATATATAAAAGAGGAAGTTTGTTTATTTGTTTAGTTGTTCGCTATAGAAAACCAAACGGTTGAACTTACAAATTTTAAAATAACTTCATAATAACCAGTTTTTTACAAGGAATCTAATGGTGCTATTTATTTTGTATTTGATGTAGTATTTAATAACGAAATTGACAATTAATGATTATTGCGTCATTTTTTTTGTAATAAATTTTTTTTAATAAACATACAAAACATAAAATAGAAATTTTTAAAGAATTTAGTGAAAATCTGGCATTCGTAAACTTTGCGGAGCAAATATTCCATCGGAGCAACATAAAATAGAAATTTTTAAAGAATTTAGTGAAAATCTGGCATTCGTAAACTTTGCGGAGCAAATATTCCAGCGGAGCAAATTTTCCAGGACAGTGCTAAATGGTTTCATAAGTGATTTAGTAACTTTGTGAATTGCAAATTATTGTTTAGTGATACAGGTGATTATGCCACCCAAGAAACGCCCTTTATATGGAAAGTCTTCTGCCGCTAAAAGAATTCAAGCACAAAGAGCAGCTGAAACAGAAGAAGAACGCAATCAAAGACTTCAAGCACAAGCTGCAAGACAGGCTGCTCAAATACAGGAAGAGACTTTGGAACAACGTAAAGCTAGACTTCGAGCTCAAGCTGAAAAGCAGGCTACTCAAAGACAGCAAGAAACTGTTGAACAGCACCAAGCCAGAGTTCAGGCAGAATCATCAAAGCAAGCTGGATATAGACAACAAGAAACTTCTGAACAACGTCAAATCAGACTTCAAGCACAACAATTAAGACAAATAACTTACAGAGAGCAAGAAACAGAGGAGCAACATGATGTACGACTTCAGGCTCAAAGAACAAGACAAGCTCAAACACCATCTCGAGCATTCAATGCTTGGCAGTGGAATTTAAGTGCTTTTAACTATATAATCCACAATATAATTATGCATCTGACAAAGTGGTTATTATTGGATCAATGTCTAAAATATGTGATAAGTTTGGTGCTAAAAAGTGGGATAAAGAATCACCAGGAATGTGTTGTACTAATGGAAAAGTTCAATTACCTGCGCTTTCGGAACCTCCAGAACCTTTGAAAAACTCTACTTACAGGCACTACATCTGAATCTAAACACTTCTTACAAAATATTCAAGCATACAATTCTGTATTTCAAATGACCTCATTTGGAGCTAATATCATTATTGAAGGAGGATTCATGCCTACATTTAAAGTTCAAGGTCAAATATATCACAGAATAGGTTCACTACAAACATTACCTCATGAAGAACCAAGGTATCTTCAATTGTACCGTACTTTGTTGAAGATTTGCAACATCAAGCACAAAATAGATACAATAGAAACCCAGCAACAAGATTGGAACTAATTGTTGAACTTCAAGACATGCTTCATGCTTCAAATAATTACATTCAAAGTTTTAAATATGCTCTAGAAAATGTACCTGCTACAGAATACAAAATCATCATTGATGCCGACAAGAGACCTCCTACTGAACATGCTAGACGATTTAATCTCCCAGAATGCAATGAAGTTGCTGTGATCATTACTGGTTAAGAACATGACAAAAGAGACATTGTGCTTAAAAGTCGAGACAATACTCTGCAATTCATCAATGAAACCCATAGATCTTATGATGCTTTGCAATATCCTTTACTCTTTGTCTATGGAGAAGATGGATATCACTTTGGAATTCTCCAAGCAGGTGTACATTCTAGCAAAACAGTTTCCTGCATGGACTTCTATGCTTACAGATTTATGGTTCACAGTAATTCACTAAATCATCTTCTGTTGGCTAGAAACCTTTTTCATCAATTTGCTGTTGATATGTATGCAAAAATAGAAGCAGAAAGATTATGTTACATTAGAACTCATCAGAGAGAATTAAGATGTGATTCATATATACATCTAAGAGATGGCATCAACAATGATGTAGCTGGAGGAGAGCTTGGCCAACTTTGCATTCTTCCGTCAACTTTTACAGGCAGCCCACGTTACATGCATGAAAAAACTCAAGATGCAATGACATATGTTCGCACTTATGGTCGACCTGACCTATTTATAACATTTATATGCAATGCTAAATGGAAGGAAATTCAGGATGAGTTACTACCTGGACAAACATACATTCACAGACATGACCTCACAGCCAGAGTGTTTCGCTTAAAATTATTAAAACTGATGGATTTAATGACAAAATCCAACATTTTTGGCCCAGTTAGATGCCACATGTACACTGTTGAATGGCAAAAAAGAGGATTGCCTCATGCTCATATTTTGATTTGGCTGACCAACAAAATTCAAGCTAATCAAATTGATTCTGTTATCTCAGCTGAACTTCCGGACCCTAACACAGACAAAAACCTCTTTGAAATAGTTCAAACTCAAATGGTGCATGGTCCATGTGGTTCTCTAAATTTCAATTCACCTTGCATGAAAGAAAATAAATGTACGAAACGTTACCCAAAACCATTTTTAAAAGACACTCAAACAGGAGAAGATGGTTATCCTTCATATCGCAGAAGAAAACCTGATGATGGAGGCTTTACAACGAGAATTAAACGAAATGAAATTGATAATAGATGGATAGTTCCTTACTGCCCTCTCTTGACTAAAACTTTTAATGCTCATATTAATGTAGAATTTTGTAATTCTGTCAAGTCTATCAAGTATGTGTGCAAGTATGTTAACAAGGGATCCGATGCAGCTATGTTTGCTCTACAACAACAAAATGTACCTGATGAAGTGACTAACTATCAACAAGGTCGTTACTTAAGCAGCAATGAAGCCTTTTGGAGAATTTTTAGCTTTCCCTTTCATGGAAGATATCCTGCAGTACAGCAACTAGCAGTTCATTTAGAAAATGGACAGAGTTTATTTTACTAATGAAACAGCTGCCCATCAAGCTCTTGCTCCTAGAGATACTACTCTTACAGCTTTTTTTAAACTATGTCAAGAAGATGTGTTTGCTCAAACTTTATTGTATCGCCAGTTACCATCTTATTACACATGGAACAACAAAAAATGGAGTAGAAGAAAGAGAGGAAGCGAAGTTGAAGGTCATCCAGATGTAAGATTTGACAGTGCTTTAGGCAGAGTTTACACTGTTCATCCCAGCCAGCATGAGTGTTTCTTTTTAAGAATGTTGCTGCATGAAGTTAAAGGGCCTAGATCTTTTAATGATCATAGAACAGTTGATGGTCATGTTTGTGCGACATTTAGAGAGGCATGCTACAAACGTGGAATGCTAGAAGATGATAGTCAATGGGATGCCACCTTAAGAGAAGCAGCCATATACCAATCCCCAAAGCGGCTAAGAGATTTATTTGCAATTCTGCTAAAAACCTGTGATGTGGGCAACCCTTTAGAATTATGGAACAAATACAAAGATGATTTGGCACAAGATTATAAGCACCAAGCACAACTTGCCAACCCGCATATTGACGTTGTTTACACAGATGAAATCTACAACAGAGCCTTAATTGACATAGAAGATAAAATAGCATCAATGGATGGACAACAAATACCTTCATTTGGCCTCCCACGAACCAATAGAACAGAAGTCAACAATTTAGCTACAGAGCTTATAAGAGAAACATCATATGATATCAACTACTTAACTGAATATGTAAATGAAAATGAGCCCAAGTTGTTGCCTGATCAGAGAACTGCTTATTCAACTATAATGAATAGTATCTCTCAGCAGAATGGAGGCATCTACTTTTTGGATGCTCCTGGTGGTACTGGAAAACATTTTCACAAATTTATTACTGGCCAAAGTTCGCAAGCAAAATAAAATTGCTGTAGCAGTAGCATCTTCTGGTATAGCTGCTACACTGTTGCCTGGAGGTCGCACAGCTCATTCTGCATTCAAACTTCCTTTGGATTTAGCTACTAATGATGAAGCTGTTTGTAAAATTACTAAAAATTCTGGCATGGGAGAGGTTTTTAAAAGATGTGAACTTATAGTCTGGGATGAATGTACAATGGCCCATAAAAAAGCATTGGAGGCCCTGAACAAAACTCTACAAGATGTGAGAAACCAGAAGACATTGATGGGCGGTGTAACTGTTGTCTTATCAGGAGATTTTCGCCAGACTCGGCCAGTTATACCTAAGGGAACAAAAGCTGATGAAATTCGAGCATGCCTTAAATCTTCCTGTTTGTGGCACAATGTTAAAACCTTGAAGCTTACAACTAACATGCGAGCAAGAATTTATGGTGATAGCAATTCAGGTCTATTTGCTCAGAACTTGCTACAGCTTGGCGAAGGAAAAGTTCCTGTGGACTCTGACAACAAAGTCATTATTAATCAGCGCAGTGGTCCAAAGTGTTAATGAATTAACAGAAAAAGTATTTACTAACTTTAGTTAGCACCACAAAGACTTTACTTGGCTGTTTGAAAGAGCAATATTGGCACCGAAAAATGTGACAGTTAATTCTATCAACCAACAACTACTCCAAAATATTCCAGGGGATCCTTATATTTACAAATCAATTGATACAGTTATCGATCAAAATGAAGTTGTCAACTATCCAACGGAGTTTCTAAATTCTTTGGAATTTCCAGGATTGCCTCCTCACCAACTAACAACTTAAAGTTGGAGCTCCTATAATGCTTCTACGAAATTTAGATCAGCCTAAGCTCTGCAATGGTACCAGATTAATAATAAAGGCATTACAGCCTCATGTCATTGAAGCACAAATTCAAACTGGTTGTGGCAAGGGTGAAGATACTTTTATTCCTAGGATACCTCTAATAACATCAGAGATGCAGTTTCAGTTTAGGCGCTTACAATTTCCAGTAAGATTAAGTTTTGCCATGTCGATCAACAAATCACAGGGACAAACAGTGAAAGTTGTTGGGCTACAATTACAAGAAGACTGCTTCTCTCATGGTCAACTGTATGTAGGATGCTCTAGAGTAGGAACAGCTAACAATCTTTATGTATACTCTCCTTTTGGAAAAACATGCAATGTTGTATATAAAGAAGTATTGTAAATTCTAATTTCAAATAAAGCTTTGTTTGATTAAATGTTTTTTTATTTCTCGCATCACAGCTTTTGTCTACTTACTGAATAATTTGCTGAAAAAAATACTGATCTATACATTTCAAATCTAAATTTTCACCCGTGCAACGCCGGGTAATTCAGCTAGTATATATATAAAAGAGCAAACATTGTCCCAATATAGAGGGTGTCCGAGAATTATGTGTACAATTTTTGGCTGTTATTAAAAGTCAACCATGAAGTGTAGAAATTCCAGTGTTGTCCCATTTTACAGAGAAACTCATTACGTTTTTTCTGATAACAAGTTTTGACAAGTTTTTTTCTTTTTTGTACGCGGGTGACAGACATTGATGATTTAAAAGCAAGAATCACAGCTGCTATTGAGCGAATTGATGTGGATATGCTGCAGCGTACATGGCAACATTTGGAGTATCGATTGGATGTTTTGCGAATCACTAATGGTGCACATATCGAATGTTTGTAACAACGTTACTTTAATAAAAGAAACTTTTGAAAATACAGATTCTAAATAATCTTGTTTAAGAATTGTACGTGTGTTATCAAGAATTTTATTAAAAGATGAAATTGTACAGATAATTCTCGGACACCCTGTATAAAGAAAAGGATAGATCTCAAGCAAAAACGTTCCATTTGAAAGAATAGTTAGAGAGAAAATATATGACTTCTTGGCGACACTGGAAAAAAGACAACGAAAATTAGCACGGATTTCGATCAGGAAGATCATGCCTATCACAACTTATAGAACACTATAACAATATTCTAGACGCATTTGAAGGCAATGAAAAGTATTATGTCATATACGCGGATTTTGCTAAAGCTTTCGACATTGATCATGGTATAGTAGCGCATAAAATGAAGCAGATGGGAATAACAGACAAAGTTGGAAAATGCATCTACAACTTCCTCAAAGAACGTCTAGAGGTCGTTAAAATTCAAGGTCTAACATAATCAGAATCGGAAGTAAGCAGCTCAGTGCCACAAGGACCAGGATTGGACCCGATCCTTTTCATTATCATGCTAACAGACATAGACAATGAAGTAAACAGCAATAGTATAGCAACATCCTTTGCAGACAATACAAAGATCTGCAGAAAAATCCAGCGATTTAAAAGAGGTGGAGGCCTTGCAAAGGGACACAAACAGAATATACAAATGGTCAGAAAAGAACAACATGACATTTAACACCGAGAAATTCTAGCTCTTAAGATATGGTAGAAATGAGGAACTTAAACAGACAGCATATTATGACCCGGACAGACAGGAAATTCAGAGAAGCACGAAAGCGATCGATTTGGTGGTTAAAATGACCGATGATGCGAAATTCGAGACACAAAATCAGATAGCGATAAACAAAGCAAAAAGAGTACTAAGAACCTTTATAAGAAGGGACAAGACAGTAATGATTTCCCTGTTGAAAACACTGATCATACCAAAACTTGAATACTGTTTAGTCTTGACGGCCCCACACAAGAAGGAAGAAATTAAATAAGTAGTGGTAAATGACAAATAGAAAAAGAAAAAGTTATAGGATATATATATATATATATATATATATATATAGATATATATATATATATATATACAGAGGGTGCTTCAAAAAATTGTTACCACTTATATGACGCTAATATATCATTGCTTACCACTTATAGCTTGTTTTTTTTTTGTTTATAATGTTATAATGTTATAATGTTTCAGACAAAAACCCTAGGATCCACTCATGGCTGGTATACCTAACTGTGTTGGTAATTGTGTATTGTGCATGTCCTCTGTGGTGGCGGAGGGGACCTACAATTTTACGTAGGTTCCAAACCACAACGCATTAATTTTACTACCTTAAATTATACCCAATCTATCAACATATGCGTCTAATCGATTTTTAAACATGTTTATAGACGTGCTACTAATTACTTCTACCGGCAAACTATTCCACCTATTTACTATTCTATGCATTAAAAAGTTTTTGGCAACTGCTGTCTCGAACCTTCTAGTTGTCAACTTACACCCGTTATTTCTAGTCCTATTTTATTGAGATATTTCGAAAAAGCTATCTCTATCTACGTTATCGAACCCATTCATAATTTAACAAGCCTGGATTAGATCACCCCTTAGCCTCCTAGTTTCGAGTGTAGTCAGTTTTAACTCCTTAAGCCTATCCTCGTACGACTTCGACCTAAGCGACGGAATCATCTTAATTGCTCGTCTTTCAACTCTTTCATTTGCCTATATTTTTTTGCATATGCGGATTCCAAAATTGGATCACGTACTCCAAATTGGGTCTAACTAATGATTTATGAAGAGGAACACTAATATCGTGCGATTTGTACGCAAAATTCCGACCTATAAAACCTAGCACTTTGTTCGCTTTATTGACCGCTGCTGTACTTTGTTTCGACACTTTTAAATCACCAGTGACTATAACTCCTAAATCTTTTTCCTGCTCTACGCTTGCTAACTCCTTCCCTAGCATACTATACGCAAAATTACCGTTACGCGAACCTATATGTAAAATTTTACACTTATCGACGTTAAATCTCATTTGCCATGTGACTGACCAATCAACGATTTTATTCAGATCTTCCTTGATTTTACCTCTATCTTCGTCATTAATCGCCCTACCACCCAACTTCGTGTCATCCGCAAACTTTGAAACTGTACTGACTAGGCCGACATCTAAATCGTTAATATATATAAGAAAAAGCAAGGGGCACAATTCAGAACCCTGAGGAACGCCGCTCGCTACATTAGCCCAACACGACTCCGCTCCATCAACGACCACCCTCTGTTTCCTACCTCGCAACCACTCTTCTATCCAATTTATTACTACACTCCTGATTCCATGAGCCTTAGTTTTTTCAATGAGTCTTTTGTGCGGTGCGGTGTCAAACGCTTTTTGAAAATCTAAACACACTACATCAACCGCCCGATGACTATCGTAAACGTCAACCACGCTTTGAAAAAATTCTAAAAGATTAGTTAAGCAAGATTTGTTTCGCCTAAAACCGTGCTGCATATTTCTAATCAAGTTATGCAATTCTAAGTGTTCGACTATACGATCCCTAATTATTGATTCTAGTAGCTTACCTACAACAGACGTTAAACTGATTGGCCTATAATTTCCCGCCGCACCTTTATCGCCTTTCTTAAAGATAGGTGTTACATTTGCTAACTTGAAATTATCTGGTACGCACCCCTCAAAAATAGACGCGTTAAAAATCTTTGTTAGCGGCAAAACAATGCTTTTTTTAATTCTTTTAGTTGTATGAGATATATGGAATCCGGCCCCGGTGATTTACGCATTTTCATTTTATCAATATAGCGCATTACCTCCCTTTCACTAACCACAATATTATCCAAAGTATTACCATTATCAAAAGGTATTATGTCTATGACCGTAGGGATATTCGTTACATCTTCTATAGTAAAAACTGACGTAAAAAATTCGTTTAGCAAGGTAGCCATTTGCTTGTTTTCAGAAACTAGCTCTCCGTTAAAAATTTTTAATGTAAGTATTTATGTGTTTATTTCCTTGTTTTTTAATAATAATGTCGTTTTTTTCAGGGATTGTGTGAGTAATTAATGAGTGAACCCCCATTCAGTGGAAATGACTGCAAGGTTCACATTAGAGTAGAAACGCGTTCTTTGAAGAAGAACGACAAGGGGAAAGTATAACGGATTTCGACTTTGCGACGGATGATATTACACAAGCCATAGTGAAACTAAAAACACACTCAGCGGCAGGACCGGATAAATGGAATGCCACACTAATCAAAAACTGCAAGAATGCAATCGCTGAGCCCCTATACTGGATATGGAGACGATCATTAGACACGGGAGAAATACCGGGCATCCTGAAGAGCGCGAACATAGTCCCAATATATAAAGGAGGAGATCGATCCCAGGCCAAAAACTATAGGCCAGTGTCGCTTACATCTCATCTCACTAAAATATTTGAAAGAATAGTTAGATAGAAAATCTATGACTTTTTGGAAACTCAGAAAAAATTCAATGATAACCAACACGGGTTTCGGTCAGGCAGATCATGCCTATCACAACTAATGGAACACTACAACAACATTATTGATTCACTTGAAGGTAATGAAAACTATGATGTACTATACACAGACTTTGCTAAAGCGTTCGACAAGTGTGACCACGGAATCATAATACATAAACTGAAATATATGGGAATAACAGGAAAAGTAGGGAAATGGATGTATAATTTCCTTAGTGAGCGGAGGCAAGTCGTTACAGTACAAGGAGTATCTTCATAAGAATCAGAGGTCCTCAGCTCGGTACCAAAAGGAACAGTATTAGCTCCACTACTCTTCATAATCATCTAACTGACAT